>JAEIFT010000788.1:0-80011 GCA_018904225.1 Lordiphosa mommai
TGTACATTCTTTAGTAAAATTTCTTCATATTTTTTTAAATTATATTGAAGTGCAATTTTTGTAGACGGGAATTTTGTAAACCAGAATCTGAATATCGGAAAGGCAACAAAGAAATTGTCAATCTTTTACTGAATTATTTTAATTGTGCCATCTCATTTATGGCACACAAATTAATGTATTTTTGCATCAAAACGTCACAATTTAAAGAAGAGATAGATTTTGTTTTACTTAAACACTTTAAGGACTATTTGGACACGATTTTCTATTAAAGACATATTATATTTATAACTTTTTTATTGATGGATTCGAAGTTATAAGTTTTGTAAGGGTGAAACACATTTAAAACATTAATCGGAAATTTCTCAAAATCGATTTATGTTGAGTTATGCATTTTAGAATTAAGTGATCGATATGAATAGGCATATTCTAGTGGATCAATACACTCATAACAGCAACAAATTTCTCACTTGCAGCCGCTCAAGAATATGCCCATACATACAGACATTTATGGCGCATTCTCACAACACAGTGGCTCTAGAAAGAATTCGCCCGGTATTGAAAAAATTTTTTGCCGATTTAATAAAATTTTTGGTCGAATTCATGTGACTCTCACTGTGCACTTTTAGCAATCACAAATTTTTTAAAATATTTTTTTTATTAAAACTCAAATTCTTTGTTTTTAGACGCTGGAGTCAACGATAACTTCCTCAAAATAATGACGCCTGAAGAGGTTAAAGAAGCCATCCGACTCGACTGAGAATACAATTTAGAGGGAAGCTTTTCCCATGGAGAAAGAAAAAGGTAAGAGATTTAAAGTTTGAAAAATACTATTACTGCATTTATGCTATTAGAAATCGAAGATATTTTCTAGTTAGTTACGGCAGCATCATACATAATCCCCATTGCGCAATCCCTCAGATTATCGGACCAGTTTAAGGTTAAAAAATATATCTATTCCTAAATTATTATTATTTAAAAACATTGCATTCTTGGAAGGGAAAAATCATGATTTTTAAATTGTGCATAAACGTAGTATATGATTTTTTATTATTTTATTTTTTATTCCATTTTTCAATAGTTTCGTGCAGAAGACGACACTCTGATCCTGTCATCCAAGTGTCCAACTGGCTTGGAAAATATTCTGGAGTCACATTTAAAATTTTCAAACCTACGAAATTCAGTTAATTAATTTATTTATAAAACAACAACTGAATTTAAATTGCTAAAGTTTTTGATTGGAAATGGACGGTCTTGATTTAAGAGTAAGAGCTCTTGATTCAAGAATGGGAGACTCTTGAACATAAAGTAGCTCTTGACTCCAGCATGGGAGACTCATGGTTTTCAGAGTGGAATATGATTTTTTTAGATCAAGTATGGAAATTCTTGTTCCAAGAAATTCTTACTTAAAAATTCAGTCGTGAATCAAGAAATTCACTCCTGGATCAAGAATTTTCACTTTACCGTACTATTGTGCTTGAATGCACTTTGATCCAAGTCTAAAATTCTATATTATTTCGATGAGTGTGCGGGGAATGAGGCACATCTTCACACTGCTGACAGCCATACGCTGCTTTTTTTTTAAGGCGTAAAGCCTCGGTACCGCCTATGAAATGAAACCCTTTGCATGATATTGACTATACAACACAAATTTTCTAAAGTTCAAACAAAGTAAATGTTTAGATTGAACACTAATACCTTCTTTTTAATATCACCTTCCAGCTGTATCTTCTTGAACTTTGCTACATTTCTAGGGGATTTATAACTTTTCTACATTTTGCGAACAGTTTTTCTTAGTCAATTTTTTGGCACTGGCATATCTTTAACATACTTTAAGCTTAGACACACGAGCTGTCCCTCTCTCTTGCTCTTTTGCTCTCTACACATACGCATTCACAGTCAAAGGAGCATAAATCTATTCAAAGTCTTTACGAAAAATCCAGACAAATGCCAGAGATTACAAAAAGATTTCGGCCATATGATGCATGGGCCTCACAAGAGAGCAAAAACAAGCAAAAACTCTGTTAGGCAGCCACAAATGTAACCAACAGCCACACACACACACACATACACAAAATTAAAGCCTGATTAATAGTTGCAGCCCACACATTTCTTGGCTACCTTTCGCCAAGTCCTTCGCTTCCACAACTGAGTTATGACTTTTGCTGGGCTGTTTAGCATACTTTGTCCCATTGGTGTCTCCTTTTTGGCATTTCTCGCGGCCATTCCTAACTCAAATTGTTGTTAATTTTCGCAATGTTCAAATGTTAACCCCTTAACCCCCATAGCCAGACATGGCATAAATTCATTTCTCTCTCTTGGCAAACTGAGGTCTGCTTCATTATATAAACCATTAAATTTTAATGCTTCCCAGGAGATCAATGAACATGACCGCAAATTATACTGAAGCTGCTTTCAGGCGTATAAAAAGATTTCTCTGAATTTTTTTTTTTTTTTTGCAATTTTTTTGAAAAATGCATTTTATGAAAAAAGTTTTGGGGGTGGAGTGGGTTGTCTGTCTGTAGGCAGTTAAAAGGGCAAACAGCACTTTAAATTGTATTCTGCAAATATTTGCATGTCATTGATGAAAGTCTAGACTTTAATAATAGAAAAAAAAAAATTGAGACGAAAAATCAGAAAAATATGCAAAAAAAATTGTGTTTTTTTTTTCTAAAGCCAATTTTCCACATGTTTTCTTGCTAAATTAATGTTGTTGCCCCCCCTACAAATTTAAGTTTGCCATACAAAGTTAAAGTTATCGCATCCTCCACTCGAATGGCTACATAAACTGCACTTCCGGCGCCTTAAAGCATGCTATACAAGATGGCACATGGCAAACAACATGCGTTCATACACAAACACACCCACACGCACTCGAGCACACACTTACACATACATAGATAGTAAATCAAAAAAGTTTTCTAGTGCCAAATAGAGGCGATGGCCCTCTTTACTTATAACAACAACAACTGCCTCTGCCTGCCACGACCCAACAAAATAAAAAATAAAAAAGAAGCAGAAGAAAAGCAGCCCAAACGCTGACTGACTGTGCCCACTTCTGTGCCACGTATTTGACATGCGAATTCATAAACAAGTTGTGCAAACTTCTTCACATAAAACTGCATTTTCCAACAGGAAGTCACTCACACACACACAGCTCAAAATGTATAAATTAAAATTTTCACTTCGCGAAGCGACAGACGAAAGCTAGGCAAAGAAAAGAATGGAAAAAAATCTAGAAAGGGTATTGAACATAATTGTGTATAAAACAACAATAAGAAGTGAGCTAGAAAATGTATAAAAAGTTGTATAAGGGTCAGTGGGAACTTCCCAAAAATCGAGGAATTTTAAGGAAGATAAATTAAAAAAAAAAAAAAGTAAGTGGGAAGATTTAGGAAAAATAGTTAGAACGAAAAGTCAAAACTATAAACTGAAGCAATAATAGACATAAAGAAAGAGAAAACCATGAAAGAACTCGAAAGAATGATTGTAGGAATTTGGAGTTTAACTTGGTGAAAATAAAAGAAGAAAATATATCTCAATATAATACAAATTTAAATACAGAAAAAAGGAATTAAAGAAAGAGCCGAAATCAAAATGTACAAATCTTAGTACAAAAAATAATATATTGATAGGAATAATTAATTTGATAGACATAAAAATATGTGAAATTATTATAGAGAATTACGATTTACTAGGGACTCGAATTGAAAATTTTTTTAAAGTTTTGCGTCGTCACTAGATGAAATTATTATTTTTTAATGAAAAAATTCCATGTGATTTCCATTTGAAAATAAATCTTTCACAATCACAACTGAGATAAAAAGACGTAAATGGACCTGGATTGATCACAATTAACTAAGGAAAGAGGACAGCATAACGAAGATGACTCTGCAATGGAACCCGCAAGGCAGCCGTCAGAGAAGTAGTTAAAAGTGTGTGGAACTCAACTAAAACAGTGTGACCAAAAACGGTAAAAAGACCAAGAAAGGTAAAAAAGGCCTAAACGGTGCAAGGTCACACTTATTAATCTGTTGTGTGTTTTTGTAAGGCGCTTTAATTTAAATAAATTAAAATTATGAACGAAATGATAAATTCAGCCTAGCGATAGGAGGATGTAGCATCAGAAACCGTAGACAGATATGGCCTCTTCAGCCACATTGTCCTCACATTGTTCGCTTGGAAAAAAAACCATAGAAAGCCGTCAGGCTCTAGATAATATCCAAAGTAGGAAGTATGTAGATGTGGGCACGGGCCGGGTATGGTCTTTGTACCCAGGCCCAGGCCAATCTTTTGAAATCGATCCGGGCTTATTACGGGCCTGGGCCAAACCACAAAACGACGAAGCCCAAAAAAATACCCGGCCCCTAGTGATAGCCAATTAATGCCATTCGTGGTCGTATACCTCAAAGGATTACCCCTAATATATTCAAAATAATACTAAGAACTTTGTCAACTGTAAAGCCAAGTATCTTGGCAAGATGAATTTGCTGGTGTGCAGCAATAATAAAATATCAAATTATTTTATATAAGATAACGGTATAAGCATTCTCCAATGTTTGCTGTCCAGCGTTGGAAATCCTCAATTCATTTTTATTGTTTTGCACCCAGCATTTGCCTCCATCTTTTCGCCCATCACGTCAAAAATTTCAGAATTTTTAGCATCCCACACGCAAACGATAGGCCAACTATCGATAACAAAATGTGGATTTCGTTCATGTTGCTGGATACCAATGACAGGAAGTAAACAAAAAATTCCTGGCACAGTTTTTTTATATGAAGTATGCCAGGAATTTTTGTTTTCGCAGTGCTGGATACCCGGCTTAACAATCATACGTAGTATTGCCTTTGATCTATATATATTTTTGTAGTTGGCAATAGCCTCATTCACCAGAGACACTCGATTACTGATAAGTTCTAAAAAATACGTATATTACATAGTATATTTTTAGGTGTCGTATGAAATTTTCATTTTTATGTTGAAAAACCTCATTTCTAATTTAATACGACACCTAAAAGTATACTATGTTGCCACATTTTTTTATATAAATTTTTGTAGTGCCACTTGCGACTGCTTAATCTATGGCATATTGCCATCGCGTGAGTCCGCCCTAATACAGCCTAATACAAGCCGTGTGAGAATTTGTTTGTTTAAATTGTATACCCTCTTCGGGCTCATAAAAACTGCACATATAACTATTCTGTTTGACATTTTATTAACTAAAAATTTATTAACTAATTAAGGGCGCGGCCTCTGCGATTTTCCAATTTTGCATTAAAAAGGAACGTTTTTTTGTAACAATATTGTGGACTTTCTTAATTTTAAAAATTGCGTTCTTACTGTTTTGATATGCTGAGTAATAAAAAGAAAATTCGCCGCACCAATTTTTATGTAGGAGGTTGTATTTTACAAAAAAGAAAAGTAGTGAATATTGATTTTATGGCCGGCAATTTTAGTGATTTTTTGAGCTGCTCGGATAAATAATAAAAGAGTGAGTGAATGTAACAGTTTCCGACTTAGCGGGTTGAATATCCAAAATTTGTAGGTATTTGAAATGTAATATTTGAAAATGAATTTAAAGCTAGTCCGACGAAAATTTAAACTTGAACCAACCAATTTCCACGTAGGTGGGTGGACTTAAAACAAGTAAGAAAGTCGGTCAAGCCCGACTGTAATATACTCTGTACCTGTTTGTACGAAACTAATATCTTTAAAGTGTGAGGTTTTTTCAAAATCTGGGGGTGGCAACTCATTCGACTATCGTTCATCTGGTTGAAAAACGATGTATGGGAGCTCGATAAGTAATGATGAGTAGATTTACCCTTGTACATAACTCGTAAAATTATAAAATTTGTATATAATTTCACATTAACATAAACGTATCTATATTAGTCACGAGGGAATCACGCGTGATTTCTGAACGCAGGCCATCTCAATTACATCGCTCCTCTCATAGCAAGGTCCAATTGGGAAATTACCAGTTAGCTATTGCCTTCTGCTCCTCTCTTTGTCGTTGTCGTTGGTTTTTATTTTCTTTTACGTATAGCTCTTATACCGTTCATCTGATCGAAAAACGATGTATGGCGGGTAGATTCAAAATAAGTAGTAGAATATATGTCTAGAATGTTCGAACTATCTATCTCGAAAATTCTGGGAGTTATTTCTTTCTTTTTTAATTTGCGGGGGAGGCAGGGGGCGTGGCAAAAATTAAAACTAAACTTGATCTGCCTGCAAGTATAAGAAATATATGTTCCATACACCTCAAAACTCTATCTCTTACCATCTCTGAGATCTCTTCGTTCATACGGACAGACGGACAGACGGACAGATAGACGTACAGACGGACAGACGGACATGGCTATATCGACTCGGCTGTTGATGCTGATCAAGAATATATATACTTTATAGGGTTGGAGATGCCTCCTTCTGGCTGTTACATACATTTGCACAAACCCAATGTACTCTGTGTACCTTCGGTACAGAGTATAAAAATTAATATCAATTTCAAAAAAACATTCATATCAAGCTTTAAAATTATTTTCGAATGAAAAACTGAAAAAAAATAAAAATGAGTTTGAAACCCACACAACCCATTTTCAAGAGTTTGGTATGCAGTCATTGTAGAATTTTCAAATAGATCTGTGAAAATAAATATGACTTCTTTTCCTGGCAGAATTTTCCAAAACCCCGCCTTAATACTAGCTTTAAGCGTAAGATAATGGTTTCAGATTATACCGATTTTTGATGGCTAAAGAGTCTCTGCTGAATTGATTTTTGCCACCATTTGGCGATAATGCTAAAATGGGGAAATATATTTTTCTGAGGTTTTTCAATGACCTCTTAAGATATTAAAAAATGAAGATTATTATTATATTGGATTAATTTATGTTGTATATTAAATTATTTGTTAATTTTGAAAAATAGACGGAATTGGTATTACTTTTAAAACGATTTAAATAAATTAAGTTGCACCAACAACCTTTTGGTAGCTGGAATTTGTAGAGCAGTTTCCAGTCTGCTTTATTCATTTAGCTTAAGCCTTTAAATTTTTTTATATTTTTTTCTGATTTGTTTGTTTGTTTAGCATACTTGTGTGTTTTGTTTTAACATAAACTCCTTTTTTTCCATATTTAAATATTACAGATTTTTTTCCACAATTTTTCCTCATCTTGGGCCGGCACTTCTTCTTCCCTTGGGTTTCGCCGACTAGTGCTACACAGTAAATGTATATATTTTGCACATTTTCTGCATAACAATTAACTTCCGCTTTAAGTTTCTCCATGGCGTATGTTTAATTTCCGGCATTGCGTAAACGCCTAGTATTTCACATAATTTGCTAAAAGTCTCTTCCTTCCCCCCCATCAAACTCAAACTATAATTAATGCCAAATGATTAATTGTGAGGCGAATAATTTTAAGTCCGAGTAAGGACAATTTATTTCCACTGACAACAAACTGTCAACGTGCTGATAGAAAATCCTTAGCCTGTGTCAATTTTGATATTCCAGAAAAGGCTTAGGCAATATTTGTATTTGGTTCTTTTGTCATCAAAGTCTCGAAAATTCTGGGAGTTATTTCGTTTTTTTTTAATTTGCGGGGGAGGCAGGGGGCGTGGCAAAAATTAAAACTAAACTTGATCTGCCTGCAAGTATAAGAAATATATGTTCCATACACCTCAAAACTCTATCTCTTACCATCTCTGAGATCTCTTCGTTCATACGGACAGACGGACAGACGGACAGATAGACGTACAGACGGACAGACGGACATGGCTATATCGACTCGGCTGTTGATGCTGATCAAGAATATATATACTTTATAGGGTCGGAGATGCCTCCTCTGGCTGTTACATACATTTGCACAAACCCAATATACTCTGTGTACCTTCGGTACAGAGTATAAAATTAATATCAATTTCAAAAAACATTCATATCAAGCTTTAAAAATTATTTTCGAATGAAAACTGAAAAAAAATAAAAATGAGTTTGAAACCCACACAACCCATTTTCAAGAGTTTGGTATGCAGTCATTGTAGAATTTTCAAATAGATCTGTGAAAAGAAATATGACTTCTTTTTCCTGGCAGAATTTTCCAAAACCCCGCCTTAATACTAGCTTTAAGCGTAAGATAATGGTTTCAGATTATACCGATTTTTGATGGCTAAAGAGTCTCCTGAATTGATTTTTGCCACCATTTGGCGATAATGCTAAAATGGGGAAATATATTTTTCTGAGGTTTTTCAATGACCTCTTAAGATATTAAAAAATGAAGATTATTATTATATTGGATTAATTTATGTTGTATATTAAATTATTGGTTAATTTTGAAAAATAGACGGAATTGGTATTACTTTTTTTAAAACGATTTAAATAAATTAGTTGCACCAACAACCTTTGGTAGCTGGAATTTGTAGAGCAGTTTCCAGTCTGCTTTATTCATTTAGCTTAAGCCTTTAAATTTCTTTTTATATTTTTTTTCTGATTTGTTTGTTTGTTTAGCATACTTGTGTGTTTTCTTTTAACATAAACTCCTTTTTTTCCATATTTAAATATTACAGATTTTTTTCCACAATTTTTCCTCATCTTGGGCCGGCACTTCTTCTTCCCTTTGGGTTTCGCCGACTAGTGCTACACAGTAAATGTATATATTTTGCACATTTTCTGATGATAAATGACATCTGATGATGTCAAAGCATATGTTCAGGCAAAAGTTCAAGCCCAAAATATTATGGTGGAAAGTTTGAATTTTCCTATGAAAGGGAGATTGCCTCCTTTAAAGTAAGTGTTCCTGGATTCAATCTTTAGCACAGTTTGTTCTAAAGATTTTTGCCGGATTATTTGTATATTAAAGAGTTTAGAACCAAAAAGAAAAATCGGCCTCCTATCTCAATTCCTTCTATACCTTCTGGCGCCTCTATTTCTGCTGTTGCGTCAAAAAACTAATTTCCTCCCTTCTACTCGCATATCAAAATGTTCGAGGACTTAATTCTAAACTTTCTAAACTTTTTCTAGACAGTGTAGCTTTTGATTTTCAAATTATTGTATTTACTGAGACGTGGTTAAAACCAGAGACTCATGACTCGACAGTCTTTCCTACAAAATACGCCACTTATAGATGTGAGCGTGCCTCTCGTGTGGGTGGTGGGGTTTTAATTGCTGTGGATTCCGGCCTCTCGTCGGAACTTACACAATCTTTTATTCCACATGAGATTGAATTTTTAAGTGTAAAAATTACTTTTCCCTAATTTTTCTGTTTTTATTACTTGCTCCTCTATATTCCCTCCACAATCCGATACTACTATTTACGATGATCACCTATCTGCCATTCAGTCAGTCTCTTCACTGCTATTAAACAGTGATCTTTGATTGTTCTTGGCGACTTTAATTTGCCTGAAGTCGGTTGGTCCTCAAATGATGAATCAACCGCGCTCCTACCTTCGAAATCCCATGATTTTATCGATGGACTTCATGAGTTGTCCCTAGTACAGGTTAATCCTATTCGCAACTCGATAAACAGATCACTTGATTTGATTTTTTTGTTGGATCCCTCCAACAATGTTGCATCTAGAATTGACCCATTAGTACTTCCAGAAGACCCTTTTCATCCTACATTGGACCTTACCATTGATTTGCCTTCCCGTGTGTGCTCTGCTTCTACGATTTCAATAGCTAGAACCCGTTGTTTTCGTAAAACTGATTTTATAAAGCTCAACAATCTTATTCTGCATACCGATTGGTCCCAATTGTACAATTGTACAATGTGCTTAATGCACAATGTTATAAAGATTATCTTAGCCGTTGCAGGCTTCAATTCTCGCAAGATCCTAAGCAATTTTATTCCTTTGTTAATTCTAAGCGCAAGTCTTCCACCTTACCCTCTTCTGTGCTCTATGGTAATGAGAATGCAAATACTGATCAGGCCATAGCCGATTTGTTTGCGGAGTTTTTTAAATCTACCTACTCGACTTCTAGGTACAGTGCGAATCAATCATATCCTTACCAGTTAAATGAATCAAATTGCATTTTTAGCCCCGTTATAACTGAAAGTTCGCTCCTTTGCGATCTTAGCTCAGTCAAACCTGTGTACGCACCTGGTCCAGATGGAGTACCTGGTTGTGTCCTTAGGTACTGTGCTGAATCACTGTGTAAGCCTATCCATAGATTATTTAAATTGTCTGTTGAGTCATCTTCCTTCCCAATGTTATGGAAGGAATCTTTTATCATTCCTCTTCATAAAAAGGGCAATAAGTCTGATGTTGAAACTATAGGGGTATTTCCAAGTTGTCTGCAATTCATAAAACTTTTGAGAAAATTATAACATCTCAATTGCAACATTTGTGTAGTTCCATTATTTCACCGTTCCAACATGGATTTGTGAGACGTAGATCTACCACCACTAACCTCTTAGAGTTTACATCCTTAGTGATAAAAGGGTTCTTAAGTAAAAACTGACGTCATTTATACTGATTTTAGTAAGGCATTTGATTCTGTAAAACCACTCCTTGCTGCTTCACAAACTGAGCCTAATTGGATTTCCCACTAACCTTCTCAGTTGGATTTCTCAGTACCTAAGTGATAGAACCTTGTTGGCTGAGTGGGTAGCGTGTGTGCCTACTGTGCGGGAGGCTGTGGGTTCGATCCTGCCTCGGAACATCTAATTTAAAAAGTTTTTCTTTAAAACTTTTACGCACAAGGTCACCTTTACAGCTGTTGGCGCCAGTTGTGGAGTATGTAGCCATGAAAAGCTTCTCCAAAAACTTTGCCGTTCGGATTCGGCGTTAAACTGTAGGTCCCTTTCTCTTGAGCGAAAATTTAAAGACACACGAGCTAAGAGATTGAGAGAAGCCGGCTTCCCCGATGGGGGGCTGTAACAGCCAATTTTAACTTTTTTTAACTAAGTGATAGAACCCAAAAGGTTCTATTTCGAAATTCATATTCTAAGTGTATCCAAGTTACTTCTGGAGTACCCTAGGGTAGTCACTTGGGTCCCATTGCTTTTACTCTATTCATCAATGATCTACCTTCAGTTCTGACTCATTCACGAGTCCTTATGTATGCTGATGATGTTAAGATTTGTTTAACATATAAAGATTTGGTATCATTTGCAAACTGACTTGGATGCATTTCACTCATGGTGTGAATTCAATCTCCTAAACCTTAATAGTTCGAAGTGTAAGGTTATGACATTTTATAGAAGCTTACCACAACTGGTCACATACACGCTTGATAATGTGGCATTAGAGCGTCTAAACGATGGTGCCAATGAAGTAAATGATCTGGGGTAATTCTTGATCATAATCTTAAATTTGACTCTCATGTAACTGCTACTGTTAGTAAGGCCAGAAGTGTTCTTGGGTTTATTAAGCGTTGGTCTAAGGAATTTGATGATCCCTATACGACCAAAATTCTTTATACTTCTCTTGTCCGTCCAATTCTTGAGTATGGTTCATGTGTGTGGTCTCCACAATATTCGATCCATCAAGATAGAATTCCTATTGTTTGCTCTTCGTGGTTTGAATTGGAATCCTGAGGTCCGGTTACCATCGTATTCTAGTAGACTTCTTTTAATAAACCTTCCCTCCTTAATTAACCGAAGAGTTATGCTTGGTGTAATCTTCATACATAGACTAATAAATGGTGAAATCGACTCATCAGAGTTGCTTAGTCAAATTAATCTTAGTGTTCCTGTTAGACAGACACGTAACTATATCCCCTTATCTTTAAAACGTTGTACTACTAACTATGCTTTGCATGAGCCGTTTCGTGTCCTTTGTGCTGACTACAATAAAATCTTTCGAGTAATTAGTTTAGAAGATTCTATTTTTGCTATAAAAACCTCTATATTAACGTATTTAGCCCGTAGTTTGCTTTAATTCCGTGTTTTTCTACGCGTTTTCGTGTCACTCGTTTGTGGCAGCGCCCCCGGTCGGTTGGGCGGGAGGTGGGCTGCTATTTTGCCTGGGGTTCGCGCGTAACAAGCTTCGGCTTGGTGTCGCTTGGGCCACTTGAACGTACTGCGCATTGTACATCAACGTCCAAAAAAAAAAAAAAAAAAATAACAATTAACTTCCGCTTTAAGTTTTCTCCATGGCGTATGTTTAATTTCCGGCATTGCGTAAACGCCTAGTATTTCACATAATTTGCTAAAAGGCTCTTCCCTCCCCCCCCCATCAAACTCAAACTATAATTAATGCCAAATGATTAATTGTGAGGCGAATAATTTTAAGTCCGAGTAAGGACAATTTTATTTCCACTGACAACAAACTGTCAACGTGCTGATAGAAAATCCTTAGCCTGTGTCAATTTTGATATTCCAGAAAAGGCTTAGGCAATATTTGTATTTGGTTCTTTTGTCATCAAAGTAAACACAGATTAAAAATATCTAAAGAGAGGAAGGGGATAAAAACGAGTGAGTTGAAAGTTAAGCAGCTGATTGAGCTTTCAGAATTAGCAGCTGCTAACCACACACAAATCTTTAGCAATAACAATCTTTAGGGTTATAAAATTCAATTATGCATATGCCCAGGCACACGTGCGGCCCACACACACACACACACACACAGTCTCTAGGGGTGAATGTTTCTTTGTTGTGCTCCGCTTTTGTGGCTAGCCACTGTGATTAGTGGCCCAAAGTAGTTTGATTTGCTTTCTGTAAGCTGTTCGGCTTGGTCTTGTCCAGCTAACCAAAGTATTCTGCAGTTGATTTGCTTAGACATTCACCTAAGTACTTTGCTTAGCTTTGCCGAAGGAAGATGGAATGAAAGTTTGAAGTTGGCAAATTTGTTAAATTGCATTTACTTGATCCAAGTGATGGAGGGAGATATTGCAAAAAAAAAAAAATATATGTGATAAAATTTTTAACTGTATACAGCAATAGAAAATAATTTCAAAATAATTTAAAACAAATTGAAAAGCTTAAAATATACCGAATATGAACCAGCTATTAATAGGGAAAATAATTTTGAATATTTAGTACATGGTTCAAGCTGCCAAATTAGCATATAATAAAAATAATAAATAAAATAAAAATAAAAAATCCCCAATCTACCAAAATTTCCAGTTTTTTTGTTTTTTTTTTCAACACTCACCAAATTATTTTGTTCCCAATTTTTCTCCTTTTATTTTTTGTTGATTGTTTTTTATTACCCTTTTTGTCATTTGGTCGAAGATTTGCCTGCCTGTTGCCCACTTTCAACTTCCTTGTTTCCACAATGTTGTGCATCTTCCTGTTTCCGCTTCTCCGCTCTTCCTTTTCCACTTTTTTCGCGCTTCGCTGATGTGTAAATTAATGTCATTTCGGGTGCGAGTTTTCTTTTTCCGGTTTTTTTTCCTTGGGTTCAGCGCTTCCTTTTGTGGCCTGATTGAATTTTTATGATGCTTCTGCTTTGGTTTTTGGGGTGTATGGCGTTTTGTTAGCGGATGTAAAACATAATTAAGTGATTTTATGCGAACGAATTGTTTGTTGTTGTTGTTTTGTTTTTGCTGCTTTAATTGATTTTAATTAATTTTTTATGATTTGTTTTCAGGCCTGAGGCGTAAATTTTGGTTGACCAGCCGAATAGTAGGCAGCAGATTTTTATTAAGCTGTTTCGGTAATTGGAAAAGTTTTTTTTTTTTTTCCTTCTTTTGGGTAAAACAACACAAACTATTTAAGGCAGACAAAACAGTATTTGTTGCCACTCGAGAAACAATGAAATGAAATTTGTATACTCAAGTTTTACTACAGAACGAATAAAATTTTGCTCCCCGTGGCAAACTCATTTAGTTAGCATAACAAAGGGAGCCCAGTGCCGGGGTTGGTGGAGTTAACTTAATAACCCACTAACAAACACACTAATTTGCACTTGAGCCTAATAATGACGAGTGTCCTGAGTGCAGAGATGAGTGTTTCCAGTTTCTAGAATTGGGGGTGTCTGTGTGTGTGTGTGTGTGTGTGGGCTATTCAAGTGGTTGGTTTCTGTCTAGAGCAGTGGCTGAATGTGTCCGTGTGTATGGACTAATTTCTAATTTGAATGCTGATTTATGCAGTTTGAATGGCCTACCAAAAACAGAGCTTAAACTCTTTAGTTCTGCCTGTTCAACTTGTTGCTGTCCATCAATTAAATTCACTAAACCTCAATCATATCCTCAAAATCCCTTCAACCTTTAACCATTTCTACCTTTTCATCCGACAGCTTAGCACAGAAATTAAATGACGTTGAAGGTTGAAATCAAAAAAGAAAAAAAAAGTTATTACAAAGGCAGGTCACAGCATAATAAACCATAAGCCGTCAGGAATTAGTTGCATTTTCTCAAAATGAAATGAAAGCGAAATGTGTTTTGTGGTTGGTTGAAAATGAAAAGGATACGGCTCAGGTTCGTCCTTCCTTTTTTTTTTTTTTTTGCTAAGATTTTCATGGTTAAATGAGATGGTTTTTGTGGTTGGTTGGGTTGAGTGAAATATGCTGATAAGGTGGTAGGTAAACGGGTCGAGGGTGCCGGCCATGACTCTGACAGCTGTTTTGGTTTAGGCCAAAGTGGAATGTCAGAAAGGCCAAAGGCAAAAATCTGAAGATGAAAAGTGAAATTTTGTGATGGCATTTAGTTGGGTTTAAGATTTTTATTTGCAGGTTAAAGCTGGTTAAACGCTTGGGAGAGTAGTTTTCTTTTCACAAATGTCAAATGTGAGAGAAAGTCTTTAATTTAAATTGAGAATTATGGAAATACAAATTGATTAAGTAATCTTCAACAGCGTTCATTAGATATTACCTGTATTAACAAGGATTCCGTGGTCATTTGGGATTTTTATTCGCTCTGAGGCTCCGACAGAACTGCCTCTTTCCTTTTAGAGCGAAAAAAATCTATTTAGTCTCAAAAATGTGCCAACAAAATAGTTAAAAATTAAATAAACAAATAATTTGTTACCTGTTCGTATAAACAAAAAGATCTTAAAGAGGATATGAGCGAGAGGTGACAAGTGTTTGGAGCAGAGACTCCTTAAACTTACTGAAAGATCAAGTTTATTTTCGATTCGCCCCTTCACAAAAACTCATATCTTCCACAATTATGAAAATAGATTGTTCGGATCTTTTAGACATATATTCTAATCATCATTACTTATCGATTCTGCATACACCGTTGCCAGATCAGATGATCGATGGTCGATTTATAAGCAAAAAAAATAATTATGCTGGGCAGCACTGCCCGAAATCGTGATGGGCAGCACTTACACAGTTTGTGTGACCCTCACACTTCAAGGTTATCAGCAATAAAAAAAACTTTTGAAGGTATGGCGTACATTACAGTCGGGCTTGACAGACTTTTTTACTTGTTTTTGGCTGTAAACTAGTGATGTCGTATCTCTTGACCGGCCAGCCTTATTTTTTGATATGAAACCGTTTGAAAAATTGCACAAAAGAATGTAGTACAGCGTTTTTCCCACATTTTAATTTTAACATAATTTTGATCACAAAATTGTCTTTGTATAACTAAAAAGAGCGCTACAGTCGAGTTTCCCAACTACGATATACCTCAATCCAATTTAAATCAAACTTTCTTACATACAAAAGCACGTAGATTTATCTCTGATGACTGCTGGACATGGCTATATCGACTCGGGCTTGACCGAGACATTGTTTGGTTTAAATAGCATTCAAACTTATCAATTCGTCATTGAATATGCGAGTAAAATTCATAAGAATCCGAGTTGTTTTCTATCAGAAAATGATATATTAAATTCGTTTTGTAAAGTGAGTCTTTATTAAACACTATTAGGTTTTTTATTTATATTATTAGTTTTCCCTAACCTCTTAGTTAACTGGATATTAATGTACTTGTCAAATCGCACTAAGAGAGACATATTCAACAATACTCTATCTAAATATGATTCCGTCACTTCTGGAGTTCTACAAGGCCGCCACCTTGGACCTCTACTATTGGGGCTTTCTATAAATGACCTTCCCTTAGTGACTGTGTCTTCTCATATTATGATGTTAATATCTGGATGCAACTTACGGACCCTGACTCACGTTCTCTTTTTCAAAACGACTTGAATTATTTACAATTCTGGTGTGTCAGCAATTTACTGAATCTTACCACTCGATTTGTAGTGTTATGTCTTTTTACCGTTCCGACCCATTTATAGGTAACTCTCGACACACACTGCCTTAAGCGTATCCATGCCGTAACAGACCTAGGAGTATTAAGGAGTATTAAACCATAATATGAAATATGCAGTGTTGGCTTTTGTAAAACGTTGGTCTAAGGATTTCGATGAGCCTTACACCACTAAGCTTGAATTCATCTCTCTTGAACGACCAATTCTCGAGTACGGCTCATGTGTATGGTACCTTAGTATGCAAGTTATCAAGACCTCATTGAATCTGTGCATAAATAATTTCGCCTGTTTGCCTTACGTAGACTAAACTGGAATAAACATCTTCGACTGCCATCGTGCAAGAAAAGACTTATCTTATTAATTCTACCGTCTCTTTTATAAGTTAATAAACGGGCACATGTTTCAATTCTCGGTCCCTCTTAAATTTACCCCACGGTTCCGGCAAATTTTCTTACATATATGTAGATCTAAGTTCGAATCTCATAACCCCTTTCGTATCTAATGTTTGCTATATAATTATTAATACCATTTGATAACTTCGAAGGATTCTTTATTTGTAAATGTATCTTAAATATTGTCATATTTATCCTCGCAATAATAGTAAATCTTTAACTCCGCTCACTTGATTTGAGTGGGAGCATATCGTAAAAAAATGTACTCCTTATTTGGACGGAGGCGAGATTAGGATTAATATTAGGTAATATGTGGACAATTAAAATGTTAACTATATTCAATAAATAAAAATATAAAATATTACTCAGGGCAACAGTGTTTTTGTTGCAGCCCTATCTTTAAGTGATTTTGTTGAAATATGTATGTGAACCAATACCAATGCACGCATGTATTCTAGTATGTATGTATTCTAGTATGTATGTATGTGCTTAATATGAAGAAGAGGCAAACGCAATTATGGAAACCGCGTTTGCTCTGCACTCGCGAATAAACTTTCAAACCGAACACACGTCTTTTCTTCTTTTGCTCAGTCCCTTTGATTTCTACTGCCTGACAAAGTTAATCCTGCCTCAACAGGTTATGGGCCCAGGTCACAGTAAATAAAGTAGTCATAGGGTTTTTGATATAGTCAACGGTCTACGTCTCGGTGGAGCAAAAAGTTGTTTTCGGGCAAAGTAAATTGAAGAGTTACGAACTCAAGGTCAATTAAAAGACAGTCGTGTTTCGAGACAAATTGCGGTACACACAATAGCAAAATGAGTGCCATGTACCAAATAGAAAAACTGGAGGAAAAGAACTATGATTCTTGGAGCATACAGATGCGGAGTGTTTTGGTGCATGCGGAGCTATGGAATGTGGTGTCGGGCGATTTGGTGCAGTCAAACGCCGGTGAAGGCGTCAATTGGTCAGCGTTGGATCAGAAGGCATTGGCCATGATCACATTGAGTGTAAAACCATCGCAACTGGGATATGTCAAGAACTGTGGATCGGCATATGAGGCATGGACAAAGCTAAGAGATGTTTATCAGCCTAGTGGGCCAGTGCGGAAGGTATCACTTTACAAAAAGTTGCTCAGTTTACGTATGGCAGAAGGTCAGAGCATGCCAAGTTATATAAATTTGTTCTGTGAAATCTTGGATCAACTAGCGGCAGTTGGAATTGAGATGAACGATGAGTTACGAGCTATCATTCTGCTTTCCAGTCTTCCAGCCGGCTATGAGAATTTCGTTGTCGCCATAGAGACGCGCGACAGTTTGCCGAGTTTTGAAATTCTCTGTATAAAGTTGAAGGAAGAAGGAGAACGAAGGGGCATAGCAGAGACACACAGCGAGAATGCGCAAGCATTTACAGTTATGCAGAAGAAGAACAGTTGGTCGAAGGCAGGCACAAAGAAGAAATTTGCAAACGTTTCTTGCTTTAAGTGTGGAAAGATGGGACATGTTAAAGCACAGTGTCAAAGCGAGAAAGCACACAGAGAAGAGAGCAAGAGAGAGAACAGCACGAGAGCAAGCAGCGGAACATGCAGTGCAGCTTGCTGAATGCGTTGGACGCTGGAAGTTTCGAGAAATCGAAATGGTGCTTGGACTCAGGGGCAACAAGCCATATGTGTTGCAATAAGGTTATGTTTTCGAGGCTGGAGGCGCATACAGAGATGATCGGATTGGCGAACGCGGATTTTCTACAGGCTAAAGGCAAAGGAGAAGTTACGCTGGAAACTGATTCGTGTACATTGGCTTTGAATAATGTGTTGTATGTACCAGGGCTGGCAGGCAATTTTATGTCAGTGTCTCGAACTATGGATTACGATTGCGAGGTGCACTTTGGACCAGGGATGGCAAAAATCGTTCAAAAAGGAAAATGCATACTGAAGGCGAATAAAGTTGGAAACTTGTACTTGTTTGAAGGCAAGAGAAATAATTGTTTTGCTGCTGTTGAAGCTGATGGAGCATTGTGGCATAAACGATTTGGACACCTAAATTATGCAAGTCTCAAGGAAGCTGCAAGGAAAAATTTAGTGCGCGGGATGGAAAAGGTGGATTTTTCTCCCAAGGGTTCATGCAAGACGTGCATGATCAGCAAAATACACGTTCAGTCGTTTCCAAAGGCGACAGAGAATCGTGCGTGTGAGCTTTTGGAAGTGGTTCACAGTGATGTATGCGGGCCATTTGAGACAAGATCACTTGGTGGTTCACGATACTTCTTAACGTTTATCGATGACAAGTCCAGGCGTTTGTTTGTTTATTTCCTGAAGGGCAAGGGACGAGGTCTTCAGCAAGTTTGTGGAATACAAGAACCTGGTGGAGCGACAAACCGGCAAGAAGCTAAAATGTATTCGCAGCGACAACGGGCGCGAATATGTGAACAAGACGTTTGATGAATTTCTCAAGACAAATGGAATTGCCCGGCAGTTGACGGTGGCATACACACCGCAGCAGAATGGAGTTGCGGAAAGAGCTAACCGTACTTTGGTAGATATGGCCAGATGTTTGCTGACACAGTCAGGATTATGTGAGGCGTTGTGGGCTGAGGCAATCTACACAGCAGTGTACTTGCGGAATCGCTCTCCCACTAGCGCATTAATCGAGATGACACCTATGGAAGCGTGGACTGGTAAGAAGCCCTCTATTAGTCACCTAAAGTTTTGGTTCCGTTTCAGTGGCATTATCCAAGGGTCGCCACAGAAGCAAGTTTCAACCAAAGGGAAAGAGTATCGTATGGTCGGATATTCCAGAGAAGCCAAAGGCTTTATGACCCAGAGACGCGGCAGATTGTCGAAAAGCGTGACGTTCTTTTCGATGAGCATGACGTTTCGGAGCAGGGTGATGGTGCGACCGTCACATTTGATATGCCAGGCGGCAAGGATCAAGCTAAGACTCCAGACGTTGAGAGCAGCGTGGGCGTTGAGACCGAGTCAGGTAGTGACAGCGATATATCTGAAGATGAGGCAGATGCTACTAAGCATAGTAGCGGAAATGATTCGTTCCAGAGTGCAGAAGAAGACGGTGCTGTGCAAGGGAGCGAGGTTCATATTGGGCCAGGAAGACCAAAATTGCTTAGGTTGGGCAGACCCGGTCGCCCAAGGAAGCAATATAACATACTCAGCGCTATGGTTACCGGAGAGGTAACAATTCCGTCATCCTACGAGGAGGCAATGAGTGGCGCATATGCATCACAGTGGCGTGAGGCAATGCAGAAAGAGTAAGAGGCTCTGATTACGAATCAGACCTGGGAGCTGGCGGTTACCAAGTAATCAGCGGGCAATCGGCTCCAAATGGGTATTCAATCTCAAGAGGGATGCGCAAGGCGGCATTGAGCGTTTCAAGGCGAAAGGCTGTTCGCAACAGTATGGGGTGAATTATACCGATACGTTTTCACCAGTATGCCGACTTGAGAGTGTACGGTTCGTGCTGGCGTTGGCAGCAGAGTTGCAGCTATATTTGCATCGGATGGATGTATGCACGGCATACCTCAATAGCGATCTAACAGATACCGTGTACATGAGGCAACCACAAGGGTACACAGATGAGCATCATCCCAAGGCGGCTTTATTGTTAAAGAAGGCCTTATATGGATTAAAACAATCAAGAAGGGAGTGGAACTCCAAGCTGATGGTGTGCTGCGTCAAAACGGCTTTATCCCGTGCAGCAGTGAGCCATGCTTATATCAAAAGCAAGGTGGAGGTAATTTGTCACTTATTCTTGTTTATGTTGATGACCTCCTTATAGCATGTCAATCGAAACTGGATTTGGCGGAAATTAAGGCGGCAATCTCGAGGTCATTTGATTGCACTGACAAGGGTGCATCAGAGCTATTTCTTGGAATGGAAATCCATCGGGAAGGTGAGCTCGGAGAGATCACTCTGGGTCACTCGCAATATATTAAGGAGTTATTGCGGCGTTATGGCATCGAGAATTGCAGACCAGCAGCTACGCCTTTAGATGCAGGGCATCAGGTGGCGTGTAGCAACAACCAGTGCCAAAGGTAGACCCAACCTTGTATCAGACACAGGTCGGTGAACTGATGTGGCTGGCGCTTACGACAAGGCCGGATATTTTGCACTCAGTGGCAAAATTGGCTCAGCGGGAACAAGGATCCGCACAATGAGCACCTAGCAGGTGTGAAGCACATCCTGCGTTATCTGGCGGCTACTGTCGACATGAGGCTGCACTACAAGAAGTGCGGGCAAGCCTTTGTTGGCTATGTTGATGCTGACTGGGGCGGAGACCAAGTCGACCGCAAATCGTATACTGGCTATGTGTTCCTATTAGCTGGTGGTCCGATATCTTGGAAATCGGAGAAGCAACGCAGTGTGGCACTCAGTAGCACGGAAGCTGAGTATATGGCGCTTTCGTCTGCATGCAAAGAGGCAATTGTCTTGCGGAGACTTATTGTGGAGATTGGCTGCGGCGATCCTGACACCCCTATGGCGCTATACGGAGACAATTTAAGTGCGCAACAACTGGCGAAGAATCCTGTCCATCATGCAAGGACTAAGCATGTGGACATTAGGTATCATTTTGTGAGACAAATTGTATCTGAGGGTCTCATTGAATTAAAGTATGCTTCGACAGATGTAATGATAGCTGATATATTAACAAAGAATCTGCCGAAGAAAAAGCATAATGGGGTTTACAAATATGTTAAATTTGAAATGAAATTTTGTAATCATGCTTGCATTGAGGAAGGGTGTTGAAATATGTATGTGAACCAATACCAATGCACGCATATTCAGTATGTATGTATTCTAGTATGTATGTATTCTAGTATGTATGTATGTGCTTAATATGAAGAAGAGGCAAACGCAATTATGGAAACCGCGTTTGCTCTGCACTCGCGAATAAACTTTCAAACCGAACACACGTCTTTTCTTCTTTTGCTCAGTCCCTTTGATTTCTACTGCCTGACAAAGTTAATCCTGCCTCAACAGATTTATTAAATATGGAGTGCACTGAACAAAACTGCATCCTCGCTTTTGTTTTATCAGCTCTTGTTTCCAAGACTAACAAATTTCTTGTGAATTTCTGAATTTATCTGGCCTATTCGACAGAGCGTATATCAATGCCTCTGTAAAAAATCAAACGCGCAATATTTGATCATGCAAAAGGATCCAAATTGGTCTAAATTCACATAAATGAATCTTAATTTTTTTATCAACAAGACTGCACCTCACAAAGTTTGTAATTTTGTTGCCCTGTGTTATACAAGCAGGAATGCAAACCGGTTCTTAACCGAACCGAAGGATTCTTATGGTATTACTTACTAGAGTTGGAGAATCTAGTTCATTTCAATGACCTAGTTCATTAGTTCATTTTTTGATGAACTATTCACTATCGAGCTATAGTTCATTGTTGAATTATAGTTCATTTTTTGAACTATAGTTCATTTTTTGAACTATAGTTAATTTTTTGAACTATAGTTCATTCTTTTTAAGATCATTTTATGAACTTTAGTTAATTTTTTTAACTATAGTTCATTCTATGTAACCAATTCACTTTATTTAACACTGTTCATTCGGACATGCAGACGGCTTAAAGATTACTAATCGATATAAAACAACCGACATTTTATTGGTTAATTTTTTTATGGAATTCATTTTTTTAACTATTGATTATTTTTAGGATAAAGTTCATTAAATGAACTATAGTTCGTAAAATGAACTATAGTTCAAAAAGAACTATAGTTCATAAAATGAACTATAGTTTAAAGAATGAACTATAGTTCAAAAAATTAACTATAGTTCAAAAAATGAACTATACGATTTCGGGCAGTGCTGCCCAGCATAATTATTTTTTTGCTTATAAATCGACCATCGATCATCTGATCTGGCAACGGTGTATGCAGAATCGATAAGTAATGATGATTAGAATATATGTCTAAAAGATCCGAACAATCTATTTTCATAATTGTGGAAGATATGAGTTTTTGTGAAGGGGCGAATCGAAAATAAACTTGATCTTTCAGTAAGTTTAAGGAGTCTCTGCTCCAAACACTTGTCACCTCTCGCTCATATCCTCTTTAAGATCTTTTGTTTATACGAACAGGTAACAAATTATTTGTTTATTTAATTTTTAACTATTTTCTTGGCACATTTTTGAGACAAAATAGATTTTTTTCGCTCTAAAAGGAAAGAGGCAGTTCTGTCGGAGCCTCAGAGCGAATAAAAATCCCAAATGACCACGGAATCCTTGTTAATACAGGTAATATCTAATGAACGCTGTTGAAGATTACTTAATCAATTTGTATTTCCATAATTCTCAATTTAAATTAAAGACTTTCTCTCACATTTGACATTTGTGAAAAGAAAACTACTCTCCCAAGCGTTTAACCAGCTTTAACCTGCAAATAAAAATCTTAAACCCAACTAAATGCCATCACAAAATTTCACTTTTCATCTTCAGATTTTGCCTTTGGCCTTTCTGACATTCCACTTTGGCCTAAACCAAAACAGCTGTCAGAGTCATGGCCGGCACCCTCGACCCGTTTACCTACCACCTTATCAGCATATTTCACTCAACCCAACCAACCACAAAAACCATCTCATTTAACCATGAAAATCTTAGCAAAAAAAAAAAAAAAGGAAGGACGAACCTGAGCCGTATCCTTTTCATTTTCAACCAACCACAAAACACATTTCGCTTTCATTTCATTTTGAGAAAATGCAACTAATTCCTGACGGCTTATGGTTTATTATGCTGTGACCTGCCTTTGTAATAACTTTTTTTTTCTTTTTTTGATTTCAACCTTCAACGTCATTTAATTTCTGTGCTAAGCTGTCGGATGAAAAGGTAGAAATGGTTAAAGGTTGAAGGGATTTTGAGGATATGATTGAGGTTTAGTGAATTTAATTGATGGACAGCAACAAGTTGAACAGGCAGAACTAAAGAGTTTAAGCTCTGTTTTTGGTAGGCCATTCAAACTGCATAAATCAGCATTCAAATTAGAAATTAGTCCATACACACGGACACATTCAGCCACTGCTCTAGACAGAAACCAACCACTTGAATAGCCCACACACACACACACACACACAGACACCCCCAATTCTAGAAACTGGAAACACTCATCTCTGCACTCAGGACACTCGTCAGCACACTCATTATTAGGCTCAAGTGCAAATTAGTGTGTTTGTTAGTGGGTTATTAAGTTACCTCCACCAACCCCGGCACTGGGCTCCCTTTGTTATGCTAACTAAATGAGTTTGCCACGGGGAGCAAAATTTTATTCGTTCTGTAGTAAAACTTGAGTATACAAATTTCATTTCATTGTTTCTCGAGTGGCCACAAATACTGTTTGTCTGCCTTAAATAGTTTGTGTTGTTTTACCCAAAAAGAAGAAAAAAAAAAAACTTTTTCAATTACCGAAACAGCTTAATAAAAATCTGCTGCCTACTATTCGGCTGGTCAACCAAAATTTACGCCTCAGGCCTGAAAACAAATCATAAAAAATTAATTAAAATCAATTAAAGCAGCAGAAACAAAACAACAACAACAAACAATTCGTTCGCATAAAATCACCTTAATTATGTTTTACATCCGCTAAACAAAACGCCATACACCCCAAAAACCAAAGCAGAAGCATCATAAAAATTCAATCAGGCCACAAAAGGAAGCGCTGAACCCAAGGAAAAAAAAAAACCGGAAAAAAGAAAAACTCGCACCCGAAATGACATTAATTTACACATCAGCGAAGCGCGAAAAAGTGGAAAAGGAAGAGCGGAGAAGCGGAAACAGGAAGATGCACAACATTGTGGAAACAAGGAAGTTGAAAGTGGGCAACAGGCAGGGAAATCTTCGACCAAATGACAAAAAGGGTAATAAAAAACAATCAACAAAAAATAAAAGGAGAAAAATTGGGAACAAAATAATTTGGTGAGTGTTGAAAAAAAAAACAAAAAAACTGGAAATTCTGGTAGATTGGGGAATTTTTATTGGATTGGATTTAGTTTAAGGCAGGTGGAAAATCGATGCTAATTTGGCAGCTTGAACCATGTACTAAATATTCAAAATTATTTTCCCTATTAATAGCTGGTTCATATTCGGTATATTTTAAGCTTTTCAATTTGTTTTAAATTATTTTGAAATCATTTTCTATTGCTGTATACAGTTAAAAATTTTATCACATATTTTTTTTTTTTTTTGCAATATCTCCCTCCATCACTTGGATCAAGTAAAATGCAATTTAACAAATTTGCCAACTTCAAACTTTCATTCCATCTTCCTTCGGCAAAGCTAAGCAAAGTACTTAGGTGAATGTCTAAGCAAATCAACTGCAGGATACTTTGGTTAGCTGGACAAGACCAAGCCGAACAGCTTACAGAAAGCAAATCAAACTACTTTGGGCCACTAATCACAGTGGCTAGCCACAAAGCGGAGCACAACCCAGAAACATTCACCCCCTAGAGACTTGTGTGTGTGTGTGTGTGTGGGCCGCACGTGTGCCTGGGCATATGCATAATTGAATTTTATAACCCTAAAGATTGTTATTGCTAAAGATTTGTGTGTGGTTAGCAGCTGCAAATTCTGAATGCTCAAGCAGCTGCTTAACTTTCAACTCACTCGTTTTTATCCCCTTCCTCTCTTTAGATATTTTTAATCTGTGTTTACTTTGATGACAAAAGAACCAAATACAAATATTGCCTAAGCCTTTTCTGGAATATCAAAATTGACACAGGCTAAGGATTTTCTATCAGCACGTTGACAGTTTGTTGTCAGTGGAAATAAATTGTCCTTACTCGGACTTAAAATTATTCGCCTCACAATTAATCATTTGGCATTAATTATAGTTTGAGTTTGATGGGGGGGGGGGAGGAAGAGCCTTTTAGCAAATTATGTGAAATACTAGGCGTTTACGCAATGCCGGAAATTAAACATACGCCATGGAGAAAACTTAAAGCGGAAGTTAATTGTTATGCAGAAAATGTGCAAATTATATACATTTACTGTGTAGCACTAGTCGGCGAAACCCAAGGGAAGAAGAAGTGCCGGCCCAAGATGAGGAAAAATTGTGGAAAAAAAATCTGTAATATTTAAATATGGAAAAAAAGGAGTTTATGTTAAAACAAAACACACAAGTATGCTAAACAAACAAACAAATCAGAAAAAAAATATAAAAAGAAATTTAAAGGCTTAAGCTAAATGAATAAAGCAGACTGGAAACTGCTCTACAAATTCCAGCTACCAAAAGGTTGTTGGTGCAACTTAATTTATTTAAATCGTTTTAAAAGTAATACCAATTCCGTCTATTTTTCAAAATTAACCAATAATTTAATATACAACATAAATTAATCCAATATAATAATAATCTTCATTTTTTAATATCTTAAGAGGTCATTGAAAAACCTCAGAAAAATATATTTCCCCATTTTAGCATTATCGCCAAATGGTGGCAAAAATCAATTCAGCAGAGACTCTTTAGCCATCAAAAATCGGTATAATCTGAATCCATTATCTTACGCTTAAAGCGGGGTTTTGGAAAATTCTGCCAGGAAAAGAAGTCATATTTCTTTTCACAGATCTATTTGAAAATTCTACAATGACTGCATACCAAACTCTTGAAAATGGGTTGTGTGGGTTTCAAACTCATTTTTTTTTTTTTCAGTTTTTCATTCGAAAATAATTTTTAAAGCTTGATATGAATGTTTTTTGAAATTGATATTAATTTGTATACTCTGTACCGAAGGTACACAGAGTATATTGGGTTTGTGCAAATGTATGTAACAGCCAGAAGGAGGCATCTCCAACCCTATAAAGTATATATATTCTTGATCAGCATCAACAGCCGAGTCGATATAGCCATGTCCGTCTGTACGTCTGTCTGTCCGTCTGTCCGTATGAACGAAGAGATCTCAGAGATGGTAAGAGATAGAGTTTTGAGGTGTATGGAACATATATTTCTTATACTTGCAGGCAGATCAAGTTTAGTTTTAATTTTTGCCACGCCCCCTGCCTCCCCCGCAAATTAAAAAAAAACGAAATAACTCCCAGAATTTTCGAGATAGATAGTTCGAACATTCTAGACATATATTCTACTACTTATTTTGAATCTACCCGCCATACATCGTTTTTCGATCAGATGAACGATATAAGAGCTATACGTAAAAGAAAATAAAAACCAACGACAACGACAAAGAGAGAGCGAGAAGGCAATAGCTAACTGGTAATTTCCCAATTGGACCTTGCTATGAGAGGAGCGATGTAATTGAGATGGCCTGCGTTCAGAAATCACGCGTGATTCCCGCGTGACTAATATAGATACGTTTATGTTAATGTGAAATTATATACAAATTTTATAATTTTACGAGTTATGTACTAGGGTAAATCTACTCATCATTACTTATCGAGCTCCCATACATCGTTTTTCAACCAGATGAACGATAGTCGAATGAGTTGCCACCCCCAGATTTTGAAAAAACCTCACACTTTAAAGATATTAGTTTCGTACAAACAGGTACAGAGTATATTACAGTCGGGCTTGACCGACTTTCTTACTTGTTTTAAGTCCACCCACCTACGTGGAAATTGGTTGGTTCAAGTTTAAATTTTCGTCGGACTAGCTTTAAATTCATTTTCAAATATTACATTTCAAATACCTACAAATTTTGGATATTCAACCCGCTAAGTCGGAAACTGTTACATTCACTCACTCTTTTATTATTTATCCGATCAGCTCAAAAAATCACTAAAATTGCCGGCCATAAAATCAATATTCACTACTTTTCTTTTTGTAAAATACAACCTCCTACATAAAAATTGGTGCGGCGAATTTTCTTTTTATTACTCAGCATATCAAAACAGTAAGAACGCAATTTTTAAAATTAAGAAAGTCCACAATATTGTTACAAAAAACGTTCCTTTTTAATGCAAAATTGAAAATCGCAGAGGCCGCGCCCTTAATTAGTTAATAAATTTTTAGTTAATAAAATGTCAAACAGAATAGTTATATGTGCAGTTTTTATGAGCCCGAAGAGGGTATACAATTTAAACAAACAAATTTTCACAAGGCTTGTATTAGGCTGTATTAGGGCGGACTCACGCGATGGCAATATGCCATAGATTAAGCAGTCGCAAGTGGCACTACAAAAATTCATATAGTAGTATACTTTTAGGTGTCGTATTAAATTAGAAATGAGGATTTTCAACATAAAAATGTAAATTTCATACGACACCTAAAAATATACTATGTAATATACGTATTTTTTTTAGAACTTATCAGTAATCGAGTGTCTCTGGTGAATGAGGCTATTGCCAACTACAAAAATATATATAGATCAAAGGCAATACTACGTATGATTGTTAACAAAAATTTTAAAGCCTTGACTAAATTTTTATTAACTTTTTTGTTTATCCATATAAAGCACACATGGAAATCTTACGAATAAAGGGTTTCCCATAAAAAAGCGACGCTCTATGTATATATACCAACTTTCCGAATTTGCGTAGTGATTGTCCAAAATTTTATATGATAGATTAAATTATATCGCTCCTAGGAGGAGCATAGGGCGAAATCAAAGTTCTTGCAACGATTCCTGTTTAAAGCCTGGTGCCTTAGTTCATTCCAACTTTTCTGTGTTTTTGCATGGATTGTGCGCATCCAAGTCGGCCGTGGACTACTTCTCTGACGGCTGCCTTGCGGGTTCCATTGCAGAGTCATCTTCGTTATGCTGTCCCCTTTCCTTAGTTAATTGTGATCAATCCAGGTCCATTTACGTCTTTTTATCTCAGTTGTGATTGGCTTCAGGAGGTCTTCTCTGACAATAGTTTGAGGCCAGAATATGTTGCATATTATCCTAAGATATTTTTTTACGAAGGTTTGAAGTTTCCTAAATACTTATGATCAAAGAACAGCCAGGTTTCTGAGCTATATAGAAGCACCGACTTCACGCGAGTAAAGCCGGGGGTATTAGCTAGTAAATATATTATATAGCATGAACTAGAGCTAGGCGCGGGACGGCATCTTTAAAAGATTTATTTTCAAATGGAAATCACATGGAATTTTTTTTCATTAAAAAATAATAATTTCATCTAGTGACGTCGCAAAACATTAAAAAAATTTTCAATTCGAGTCCCTAGTAAATCGTAATTCTCTATAATAATTTCACATATTTTTATGTTTATCAAATTAATTATTCCTAACCAATATATTATTTTTTGTACTAAGATTTGTACATTTTGATTTCGGCTCTTTCTTTAATTCCTTTTTTCTGTATTTAAATTTGTATTATATTGAAGATATATTTTCTTCTTTTATTTTCACCAAGTTAAACTCCAAATTCCTACAATCATTCTTTTCGAGTTCTTTCATGGTTTTATCTTTCTTTATGTCTATTATTGCTTCAGTTTATAGTTTTGACTTTTCGTTCTAACTATTTTTCCTAAATCTTCCCACTTACTTTTTTTTTTTTTTTTTAATTTCTTCCTTAAAATTCCTCGATTTTTTGGGAAGTTCCCACTGACCCTTATAAAACTTTTATACATTTTCTAGCTCACTTCTTATTGTTGTTTTTTATACACAATTATGTTCAATACCCTTTCCTAGATTTTTTTCCATTCCTCTTTTCTTTGCCTAGCTTTCGTCTGTCGCTTCGCGAAGTGAAAATTTTAATTTATACATTTTGAGCTGTGTGTGTGTGAGTGACTTCCTGTTGGAAATTGCAGTTTTATGTGAAGAAGTTTGCACAACTTGTTTATGAATTCGCATGTCAAATACGTGGCACAGAAGTGGGCACAGTCAGTCAGCGTTTGGGCTGCTTTTCTTCTGCTTCTTTTTTATTTTGTTGGGTCGTGGCAGGCAGAGGCAGTTGCAGTTGTGTTGTTACAAGTAAAGAGGGCGCATCGCCTCTATTTGGCACTAGAAAACTTTTTGATTTACTATCTATGTATGTGTAAGTGTGTGCTCGAGTGCGTGTGGGTGTGTTTGTGTATGAACGCATGTTGTTTGCCATGTGCCATCTTGTATAGCTTGCTTTAAGGCGCCGGAAGTGCAGTTTATGTAGCCATTTTCAAGTGGGGGATGTGCGATAACTTTTAACTTTGTATGGCAAACTTAAATTTGTAGGGGGGCAACAACATTAATTTAGCAAGAAAACATGTGGAAAATTGGCTTTAGAAAAAAAAACACAATTTTTTTGTTTACCTTTTCCTGTCATTGGTATCCAGCAACATGAACGAAATCCACATTTTGTTATCGATAGTTGGCCTATCGTTTGCGTGTGTGGATGCTAAAAATTCTGAAATTTTTGACGTGATGGGCGAAAAGATGGAGGCAAATGCTGGGTGCATAACAATAAAAATGAATTGAGGATTTCCAACGCTGGACAGCAAACATTGGAGAATGCTTATACCGTTATCTTATATAAAATAATTTGATATTTTATTATTGCTGCACACCAGCAAATTCATCTTGCCAAGATACTTGGCTTTACAGTTGACAAAGTTCTTAGTATTATTTTGAATATATTAGGGGTAATCCTTGAGGTATACGACCACGAATGGCATTAATTGGCTATCACTAGAGGGCCGGGTATTTTTTGGGCTTCGTCGTTTTGTGGTTTGGCCCAGGCCCGTAATAAGCCCGGATCGATTTCAAAGATTGGCCTGGGCCTGGGTACAAAAAGACCATACCCGGCCCGTGCCCACATCTACATACTTCCTACTTTGGATATTATCTAGAGCCTGACGGCTTTCTATGGTTTTTTTTCCAAGCGAACAATGTGAGGACAATGTGGCTGAAGAGGCCATATCTGTCTACGGTTTCTGATGCTACATCCTCCTATCGCTAGGCTGAATTTATCATTTCGTTCATAATTTTAATTTATTTAAATTAAAGCGCCTTACAAAACACAACAGATTAATAAGTGTGACCTTGCACCGTTTAGGCCTTTTTACCTTTCTTGGTCTTTTTTACCGTTTTTGGTCACACTGTTTTAGTTGAGTTCCACACACTTTTAATAAATAGCAAATTCCTGACAGGAATTTTACGCAGTGGTGGATACTAGCCTTTAACAAAAATTTTAAAGCCTTGACTTAATTTTTATTAACTTTTTTGTTTATCCATATAAAGCACACATGGAAATCTTACGAATAAAGGTTTTCCCATAAAAGCGACGCTCTATGTATATCTGAAGCCAACTTTCCGAATTTGCGTAGTGATTGTCCAATTTTATATGATAGATTAAATTATATCGCTCCTAGGAGGAGCATAGGGCGAAATCAAAGTTCTTGCAACGATTCCTGTTTAAAGCCTGGTGCCTTAGTTCATTCAACTTTTCTGTGTTTTTGCATGGATTTGAGCATCCAAGTCGGCCGTGGACTACTTCTCTGACGGCTGCCTTGCGGGTTCCCATTGCAGAGTCATCTTCGTTATGCTGTCCTCTTTCCTTAGTTAATTGTGATCAATCCAGGTCCATTTACGTCTTTTTATCTCAGTTGTGATTGTGAAAGATTTATTTTCAAATGGAAATCACATGGAATTTTTTTTTCATTAAAATATAATAATTTCATCTAGTGACGACGCAAAACTTTAAAAAAATTTTCAATTCGAGTCCCTAGTAAATCGTAATTCTCTATAATAATTTCACATATTTTTATGTCTATCAAATTAATTATTCCTATCCAATATATTATTTTTTTGTACTAAGATTTGTACATTTTGATTTCGGCTCTTTCTTTAATTCCTTTTTTCTGTATTTAAATTTGTATTATATTAAGATATATTTTCTTCTTTTATTTTCACCAAGTTAAACTCCAAATTCCTACAATCATTCTTTCGAGTTCTTTCATGGTTTTCTCTTTCTTTATGTCTATTATGCTTCAGTTTATAGTTTTGACTTTTTCGTTCTAACTATTTTTCCTAAATCTTCCCACTTACTTTTTTTTTTTGTAATTTCTTCCTTAAAATTCCTCGATTTTTGGGAAGTTCCCACTGACCCTTATAAAACTTTTTTTATACATTTTTCTAGCTCACTTCTTATTGTTGTTTTTTATACACAATTATGTTCAATACCCTTTCCTAGATTTTTTTTCCATTCCTCTTTTTCTTTGCTAGCTTTCGTCTGTCGCTTCGCGATGAAAATTTTAATTTTTACATTTTGAGCTGTGTGAGTGTGAGTGACTTCCTGTTGGAAAGGCAGTTTTATGTGAAGAAGTTTGCACAACTTGTTTATGAATTCGCATGTCAAATACGTGGCACAGAAGTGGGCACAGTCAGTCAGCGTTTGGGCTGCTTTTCTTCTGCTTCTTTTTTATTTTTTTATTTTGTTGGGTCGTGGCAGGAGAGGCAGTTGCAGTTGTTGTTGTTATAAGTAAAGAGGGCGCATCGCCTCTATTTGGCACTAGAAAACTTTTGATTTACTATCTATGTATGTGTAAGTGTGTGCTCGAGTGCGTGTGGGTGTGTTTGTGTATGAACGCATGTTGTTTGCCATGTGCCATCTTGTATAGCATGCTTTAAGGCGCCGGAAGTGCAGTTTATGTAGCCATTTTCGAGTGGAGGATGTGCGATAACTTTTAACTTTTTGTAAGGCAAACTTAAATTGGTAGGGGGGCAACAACATTAATTTAGCAAGAAAACATGTGGAAAATTGGCTTTAGAAAAAAAAAACACAATTTTTTTCTTCCCATTTTGCATATTTTTCTGATTTTTTCGTCTCAATTTTTTTTCTATTATTAAAGTCTAGACTTTCATCATTGACATGCAAATATTTGCAGAATACAATTTAAAGTGCTGTTTGCCCTTTTAACTGCCTGCAGACAGACAACCCACTCCACCCCCCAAAAACTTTTTTACATAAAATGCATTTAACAAAAAATTGAAAAAAAAAAAAAAATTCCAGAGAAATCTTTTTATACGCCTGAAAGCACGCTTCAGTATAATTTGCGGTCATGTTCATTGATCTCCTGAGAAGCATTAAAATTTAATGATTTATATTATGAAGCAGACCTCAGTTTGCCAAGAGAGAGAAATGAATTTATGCCATGTCTGGCTATGGGGGTTAAGGGGTTAACATTTGAACATTGCGAAAATTAACAACAATTTGAGTTAGGAATTGCCGCGAGAAATGCCAAAAGGGAGACACCAATGGGACAAAAGTATGCTAAACAGCCCAGCAAAAGTCATAACTCAGTTGTGAAGCGAAGGACTTAAGCGAAAGGTAGCCAAGAAATGTGTGGGCTGCAACTATTAATCAGGCTTTAATTGTTTTTGTGTATGTGTGTGTGTGTGTGGCTGTTGGTTACATTTGTGGCTGCCTAACAGAGTCAAATGAGGGAGATAGACACACTCTAGCCTGCTTGTTTTTGCTCTCTTGTGAGGCCCATGCATCATATGGCCGAAATCTTTTTTGTAATCTCTGGCATTTGTCTGGATTTTTCGTAAAGACTTTGAATAGATTTATGCTCCTTTGACAGGCACAAGATGTGAATGTGAATGCGTATGTGTAGAGAGCAAAAGAGCAAGAGAGAGGGACAGCTCGTGTGTCTAAGCTTAAAGTATGTTAAAGATATGCCAGTGAAAAAAAATTGACTAAGAAAAACTGTTCGCAAAATGTAGAAAAGTTATAAATCCCCTAGAAATGTAGCAAAGTTCAAGAAGATACAGCTGGAAGGTGATATTAAAAAGAAGGTATTAGTGTTCAATCTAAACATTTACTTTGTTTGAACTTTAGAAAATTTGTGAGAAAATTTGTGTTGTATAGTCAATATCATGCAAAGGGTTTCATTTCATAGGCGGTACCGAGGCTTTACGCCTTAAAAAGCCAAAGCAGCGTATGGAATGCTGTCAGCAGTGTGAAGATGTGCCTCATTCCCGCACACTCATCGAAATAATATAGAATTTTAGACTTGGATCAAGTGCATTCAAGCACAATAGTACGGTAAAAGTGAAAATTCTTGATCCAGGAGTGAATTTCTTGATTCACGACTGAATTTTTAAGTAAGAATTTCTTGGAACAAGAATTTCCATACTTGATCTAAAAAAATCATATTCCACTCTGAAAACCATGAGTCTCCCATGCTGGAGTCAAGAGCTACTTTATGTTCAAGAGTCTCCCATTCTTGAATCAAGAGCTCTTACTCTTAAATCAAGACCGTCCATTTCCAATCAAAAACTTTAGCAATTTAAATTCAGTTGTTTTATAAATAAATTAATTAACTGAATTTCGTAGGTTTGAAAATTTTAAATGTGACTCAAGAATATTTTCCAAGCCAGTTGGACACTTGGATGACAGGATCAGAGTGTCGTCTTCTGCACGAAACTATTGAAAAATGGAATAAAAAATAAAAATAATAAAAAACCATATACTACGTTTATGCACAATTTAAAAATCATGATTTTTTCCCTTCCAAGAATGCTATGTTTTTAAATAATAATAATTTAGGAATAGATATATTTTTTTACCTTAAACTGGTCCGATAATCTGAGGGATTGCGCAATGTGGATTATGTATGATGCTGCCGTAACTAACTAGAAAATATCTTCGACCAATAAATAATTCTTAAAGAAAATAAAGTTTGCATACTTTGAGGTGCAAAAAAGCATGATTTTCTAATAGCATAAATGCAGTAATAGTTTTTTTCAAACTTTAAATCTCTTACCTTTTTCTTTCTCCATGGGAAAAGCTTCCCTCTAAATTGTATTCTCAGTCGAGTCGGATGGCTTCTTTAACCTCTTCAGGCGTCATTCTTTTGAGGAAGTTATCGTTGACTCCAGCGTCTAAAAACAAAGAATTTGAGTTTTAATAAAAAAAAATATTTTAAAAAAATTTGTGATTGCTAAAAGTGCACAGTGAGAGTCACATGAATTCGCCCAAAAATTTTATTAAATCGGCAAAATATTTTTTCAATACCGGGCGAATACTTTCTAGAGCCACTGTGTTGTGCGAATGCGCCATAAATTGTTGTATGTATGGGCATATTCTTGAGCGGCTGCAAGTGAGAAATTTGTTGCTGTTATGAGTGTATTGATCCACTAGAATATGCCTATTCATATCGATCACTTAATTCTAAAAATGCATAACTCAACATAAATCGATTTTGAGAAATTTCCGATTAATGTTTTAAATGTGTTTCACCCTTACAAAACTTATAACTTCGAATCCATCAATAAAAAAGTTATAAATATAATATGTCTTTAATAGAAAATCGTGTCCAAATAGTCCTTAAAGTGTTTAAGTAAAACAAAATTCATTTTGGAAGAAAAACGGCCCAATGACCGTTTTCGGACTAACGCCGCACCAAACTGTGACTTTTTCGTCATGAAGAGGCACTTCTGAATCTCCTGAATCGTCCGTCGAATATGGGCAACCCTGTACATCTTACTTATCGAGAATTTCACAACTAAGGTAAAAACCGAAATAAATCCATTCATTGTTTCTGTTACCGGTTTTGTATCTCTGTTGCAAAGCATTTGGAATTTATTGCTAATATATTTTTTTGTATTCCCCCGATTGAAGCTTTATTTTATTAAACAATTTGTAGCTCAAGTTCATTTAAACATTTTTCATTCTCGCACCTCAGTTCACATAATAATTATACACTTGAAAAGTGTATATTAATTTTGCCCAGAAGTTTGTAACGCATAGAAATATTCATTTCCGACCCCATAAACTATATATATTCTTGATCAGGACGACGAGCTGAGTTCATTTCCGCTTGTCCGTCCGTCCGTCTGTCCGTCTGTCTGTCCGTCTGTCCGTCTGTCTGTTTCTACGCGAACTAGTCTCTCAGTTTTAAAGCTATCGAGCTGAAATTTTGCACAGAGTCTTCTTTTTTTACTGCACGCAACTAATATGTCGGAACCGGCCGGATCGGATGACTATATCATATAGCTGCCATAGGAACGATCGGTCAAAGAACTAGTTCTAGTTAGAAAAACTTTTTATTTTCCATTGTAGCGTCACTAATCTTGGTATATGTTAGTTTTATATGCTTCCACATAATTCTGGAAAAATGTATCAAAATCGGATCACTATAGCATATAGCTGCCATAGGAACGATCGATCGAAAATAAGTCTTTGTGAGAAAAACTTTTTGATTTCCATCGTAGCGTCTCCTATCGTAGTACATATTTGTTTATATGTTTCCACAGAATTCTGAAAAAATTTATCAAAATCGGATGACTATAGCATATAGCTGCCATATAAACGGTCGGTCAAAAAACTACTTCTAGTGAGAAAAACTTTTTTGTTTTTTATCGTAGCGTCCCCAATCTTGGTATATATTAATTTTATATGCTTTCACATAATTTTGAAAAAAATTATAAAAATCGGATGAATATAGCATAGAGCTGCAATAGGACCGATCGGTCGGAAAATGTGTTTTACTAAGGAAAGTTTTTTTTTATGGTATCAAATTTTTATTATCAATGATTTTATAACTTTAAATATCTGATATATATCCTAATATATTTTTCCAGTTAAATCAGTTGGAGTAAAGTTTTTCAAGTGTATTAAAACTTCGGCACAGTCGAAGTTAGCTTTGCCTTCTCGTTTTTTTTTGTTTTGTTTCATTTTGCATTTTTGCTCTTTTCTCTACTTCCTTTGCACTCTTATCATCGTTGCGGCATAAATCACGCGTTTAGTTTGCCAAGTGGTTTTTCGACCGCTTTACGTTTAACTGTCGTTTTGGCCACTTTTACGTGGATTTCTTTTTGCCACCCGCTACCGCACCCCCAAAAAGCTGACCAACATATTTAGAATATATGGGCAACACTTTGGCAACACCAAACACAACCCTTGACCACAGCATGTGCAGACATAGAAAACGAACACAGACGATTCCGCAACCACAGCGCAAAAACCACTTCAACTTGCACCAGCAACACGAACACACATTCACAATTTGTTGTCAGGAGCAGAGTTGCCAATAACAATAACAACAAAGAAAAAAAAAAAAAAAAACAAACTTGTAACGTAAATTTTGTATAAGCTTCAGCACACAAATAAACTTTTTTTTTACTAGTTTTAGAACTAGGAGAAGAGGACAAGAGGATGATCTAGAATATAACTTTTCGAGATTAATTTCTGGGAGATTTAAAACCATCAAGAAAATATTTTTCAAAATATTCAAATCAAATAAAAACCAACTTAAAGAAAATGAAAATTCTCAGATCTATTTAAGTGCGAAAATTAGCTTTCTTTTTTTCTTAGATTTTTAGTTTATATTTAAAGTAAAAACTTGAGCAGTCCTTGACTTTTACTTAACTTAACTTCCCATCATAACGTATTTCCTATATTTAATAACTCCAGTGGAAAAAACAACTGCTTCTCTCCTTGATCAATGTCCAAGCCTACAACTATTAAGGAGGCTTTAGCCCGCTGGGAGGATCGTAATAAGCAGGAGGCAGTCAAGGCCACCGATATTGGTTTACAATTTCAATATCCACCCATAGAAAAAATGGATCCCACTCTAAACACTCTGGCCGAGTGCAATAAATTGAGCTTGTCCTCCAATATGATTGAAAAAATAAGCGGCATATCGGGCATGAAGAATCTCCGGGTGCTCAGTTTGGCACGTAATAATCTCAAAAATATAAGTGGCATCGAATCTTTGGGTGAAACATTGGAAGAGCTTTGGGTTAGCTATAACATAATTGAGAAAATCAAACCGCTGGAATCGATGAAGGCCTTGAAAGTGTTTTATATATCGCATAATCTCATTAAAGATTGGGTTGAGTTTATGCGTATGGCAGTACCGCCAAATCTATCGGAGATTACCTTCAACGGGAATACTTTAAGTGAGAATTTGGAACCTTCTGTTTTTTTGGCCGAAGCCTTGCGTCGTCTGCCCAATCTGAAGAAACTCGATGGGGATCCAATCATACGTTAAAGTGCAATTTGTGTGCATTCTATTGAACAAGCCAAAGCAATTGAAATAAAGGACAATACACGGGTGTCCCTTAACTCAACCTTTGACTCAAATATTTTGAAAAAAAATCTACAAGTTTCTTGTCAAGCCTCTCTCAATGTACAAAACACATTTTCCCTTGGCTTGTTTTGTGTATCGAGAGAATATTTTCCCCATTTTCATTGCTTTTCTGCTGATGAGTGCCATTGTTTTCCTACCTCCTTATCCCGCTCTCCAGCTGCTTGCAGTATTGCAGGTGAAAGGTAGAAAATGCGAAGCATTTTCTGTTATGTTTTGTTAAATGACTTCATGTACTAGCCAGTTCCAGTTTTCATGTCTCTTGGCATTGTTTGCATATTTTTCTTTAACTTGAGTTAGAACAAATAATGAGTCCAGATTTCAAACAAGTACAACAAAACAGTGGGCGTGGCCTGGTCACGAAAATCTTTCCATGTGTTATTAAAAGTTGGACTTAACTTAAAAATTTCTACACTCAAAACAAAAAATCAAGTATTTTGTACTTGTATGAAGAAGAAATGGTGTCAATAGTACGAAAATTCGAATAGACTTTAAACACAGTGGCGCAGAAGTCCTGGTGAAGAAATTACGAATTAAGTTAGGGACAGACTTCAGATTCCTGATCGTCAATCTCAATTATCCGACTCGAAGGACCAATGAACGCAGTGTGCCAGAAGTCCAGAAAATTACGAATAGGGCTTTAGGGGGTGCTGCTGCGCTCAATAAAACGTTTGGATAAAAAAAATGGGGATCGAATAGCATAAAACACGACTTTCTTCGTATTTCTTTCAATGTCAAGAGACTTCAATTTCTGTAGGAATATTCAATATCGATAATTTTTTCTACTTACCGGACTAGGCCTTAGGACTACTACTTAGCTTAGCTTAGGGCACTACTGGGACGAGCGGAAATGGTTGACTACTTGAAGAAATAGATATATTGAAAAAGCTTGCGAGTCTGGTCTTAATGTGAGCTACAGTCAAAATATACATAAAAATATATTGTAAGCAGGGCTGTAAATGAATCAATCATTTCGAGATTGATTCACGATTCAATTTCAACATGATTTAAAAACGAGAGCGTAAGTTAAAGTCGGCTCTGCTCGACTTCGATATACCCGTTACTCAGGGTAAGGTTGCCCAAATTGTGGAAGATATGAGGAATTTTTCATATTGCGGGGGCGGTAACTCTTCAATCGTTCATCTGATCGAAAAATGATGTATGGCGGATCGAATGGTATTGATTTAAAAATATGTCTAGAAGGTTCGAATAATCAATTTTCAAAATTGTGGAGATATGATGTTTTTTCATATTGCGGTGGCGGGAGGGGGGTGGCAAAAATTTGAAACAAACTTGATCTGCGTGCAGAAGATACAAGTCTACACTGAAAAAAATGGTAGCTCTAGCTCTTATAGTTCCTGAGATCTAGGTGTTCATACAGACAGACAGACAGACAGACGGACAGACGGACAGACGGACAGACGGACAGACAGACAGACGGACAGACGGACAGACGGACATGTCTATATCGACTCGGATATTGATGCTGATCAAGAATATATATACTTTATGGGGTCGGAGATGCTTCCTTCTGCCTGTTACATACATTTGCACGAACTTAGTATACCCTTTTTACTCTACGAGTAACGGGTATAATAAAAAAATTAATCCATATCAGCTTTAAATCATCAAGATTTAAATCTGATTCAATCATTGAAGATTGCTTTAAGGAGATTTAAAAATCATTTTGGAGCAATCAGATTGTTAATAATTTGATTTAATTCATTTGATTTAAATCTTTGAAGATTTAAATTATTTAATTTAATTTATTGAAAATTTAAATCTTCAAGATTTTAATCTTAAAGGCTTAAATCATTTTCATTAAAATCAAAAAGGACTTAAAATTTTTCATTTAAATCATTAAAGATTAAAATCATTTAAGATTTATTCATTTGAATGTGTCTAAATCTGATGACTATACAACCGATCGGATAGATAATGGGTCTAAGTAGGAAGTTTTTTTTAACGGTTTTGAACTTAGTAACGAAATATATATGCTTTCCTACAGACTTGCAGAATTTGGTTGGAATCGGGCGACTATATTCTATAGTTACCGTAGAACCAATCGGTCGGAAAATTTTGTTAAGTGAGAAAAACTGTTTTGTTTCTGATAGTAGCGCGCTCTAATTTAAATCAATCAGATTCTGAATGGTTTAGAACTTAAAACTAGCTGGCATCAATATTCTTCATTTATTTCATTGGTTAAATCATTTGGAGCGAGCTTTTGCAAGTGTATTAGAAAATCTTCACAGTTAAAGGTATATATGGCTTCTAGATCAAAAAACCAAATTGTTTTTTGTAGATGTAGTTGCAGCGCTCTTGCGTTCAATTTGAATGCCGAACACAGGCCTAAAATCTTGGGTAATTAAGGAAGAATTGTTGGTTGCCTAGCAATAATTTATTGTTTTACTCATTGTTAAGTGACTCATTAAGGTGGAAGTCTACTGTGCCAAGGGGAAAAACAGGCAAATTTTCCGATTTTTTTTCCTAACAAAATATGACTCGTACATTAGATTAAATTAAACCGTCATCTTTATTATATATTAAAGTATTAAAAAAAAGTTTGAGGTCGAAATATTCAAAATAATCTAAATTATATAGCGGATAATTTGTCGAGCAACAAAGGCCGGTTTCTGGAAAGAAAATATTTACGCTACTATCAATGGGTTGTCTTCGTTTTGCTACTGCAATCATTTGTGTTATATCTGCCTGATTTTTTTTTTGATATACTGGAAGGGTGGAAGATTTGTATAGTAAACTGGTAATGCCCAGGGACAAGAGTGAGGCTCAAGTTGGTGCGTTATTTTACCAGTGACTACAAGCAGACACAATTCTGTTACTTTGCTGTGAGAAATCTTGAATTGAATTTAAATCCTACAATGTCAAAACACAATATACGGGAAGTTTATTCATTTTTTGTTTTCATTTAAAGAAAACTTCCGCCATCAAATGCACTTGGAAATGATTTTAAGTCAGAATCAACCAACCAATTTTGGTTTCGATGCTTTAAAAGTGGCCATTTTGACGGGGAAGAGAAGGAAAGTCGAAGACAACGATATGAGCTGTTCCAATAAGCGATGTCCCAATAAGAACTGTTCCAATTAGAGTTGTTCCCGTCCAATGAAACCATTATATCTCTTATAATGGACTACCTAGATTAATTGGGTCGTTTGAGCGATATATACGATATTTTTGAAAATATTTTAACTGTCCATACGACATTTACATTTCCTGATACATGGAAAGATGACAAAGTTTTGGCTGTACCAAAATCTGTCAATGAGTAAAGACAAATACCTTACCAATTTCAATATTGACTTTCTTATCAAAAGTCCTCGAAATTCTCATGGCAAATCAAATAGTTAAAGGGTATATATTTAGAGGCCTTCCCTTATGAATATATTATATTTATACTCTTAATCCATAGCAAAGTGATAAAAACCTTTTGGAAATTTTTGCGTGTGGGAAATAAGCAGTTTAGTTGCAAAATCAAGCCATGCAATTGAGTACTTGTAAAATTCGTTTAAAAATTTAAATATTTAATTAAGAATTTTAACTTAATTTATGTATATCCAAAAACGAAACTTTTATTAACTTAGTTAAAAATTCTCTTCTGTTCTAACTGTCTCACTAACAACCTCTTTTTTTCAGAGTATAGATATTTTAATATATTTTATTTATTTAAAATTGATTTTATCTAGCAAATCTTTAACAACAAATTTTTAAATCCTTCTTCCAACTCCACACCACATTCTTCTTTCCATATCATAATCTAGCCAGAAAAATAATAAATATTTTTCATACGCAAAGAAAAAAAACTAAACACAACAAGACAAGAAAAAGTGAAAACAATTTGAAGGCATTGACTGGAGTCAGGGTAACATAAAAACCAATAAGTCCGACTGTCTGTCTGCCTAGTTATGACCAAATATAAATGCGTTTCTTATTTGTTTGGCACGCATAAATAATCTAAATGAAATAGATAGAAAAGAGGAATTTGGCAAACAAAAAAGACTAACAAAATCATGAAAATAAAATTGCCAGACACCAAAGTTTAATGATACATTCATGTGTTTTCGATTTAACTGCAAAAATTCACAAGTTCGTTGTCGATTTTTGTTTGTTTGATCAACAAATAATACTGTGTGTCAACATGGGCATATAAAAAAATAAACAAATAATTTCTCTTTTTTCAAAAAATATTTTTTTTTTTTTTTTTTTTTTTTTTTTTTTTATTTTTTTTTTTTAAAAATTTTTTAGTTGGTTTTTGGGGTTTTTTTATTAATAAATTTTTTGTTTTTTGTGAATAGTTGATTGTTGTACTGAGACTGATTTTATTGATCAAACTTACTGCTATTTATATCAAAAACAATGGGTCAAAATTGCTTATAGTTAAAATTTTACAATTGGTACAATTGTGTGACTTAGAGACTTATTTTGTGCAGAAATTTAGGTAATTGTAATGGTAAGCAATTCTACAAGTTGCTTACCCTGTGAGTGTCAATTGCAGTGTCAGCAAGAAATTCTTACTGACAATTTCGGCTTATTGCATATGCATTATATCTGACTCAGCGGTCAGCGGTGTCGCTAAATGTTCTGACCTGCCTTAATGTTTCTGTTTTGTATATTTGTGTTTAATTATTACATAATTAATAAATGTATTTATTACAATTAAATAGCTGCGACTGAACATTCTCCCGGCCGTTGAACAGTTGTTCAACCATCGCTTACGTTTAATGTAAATCGGCGTGGAGTGGGTGTAGGCATTGATGATTCGCAGACTTCCTCTGCAGTGGTTGTGGTATTCCTGGGTTTCCATACCAGATGTCTGTTCCGGATGGCATAGGTGATGATTAATAAAATTGACATCACTAGAGCAATATATGCAGCGATATGATGGTGCTGCACCGTGTCGAGCTGTTCTGGTAGATTTTGAGATTTGACTTCTGCTAGTTGTAGTTGTAGATCGTCAAGCTCCGCATAGCCCTTGCTCTGTTGGGCGAGGGTTTGGTTCCAATATTGGATTTTAGATATGTCAGGCTGGCTGATGTCGCCAAAGCGAGCATATGTCGTTGTTACTTCACTGATTGTGGTACCAAAGGTGCTGATACTAATTTCTGTATTGCGAGCCGTGCATCCAGAGGCCAGTGATAGCGGCCAGTTCCCATAAGTCGTATAGTTGATGGAATTCCGTTGCAGACTGCCTGAAGTTCCAATGCTGAGTTTGTTGCAAAGATCCAGGTGTTCGGGTTATGGGTTTTAGACCAGATCATTTTTGTTGTTGTGTGTCTTGTATGGCACATTGTATTTGATTTGTTGTTAAACAGTTGAAATTCGCAACGACTGTCGACATTAAACACGGCCTGCTGATCAAAGCAGATGTATTCGTTATGAGGCAGTGTGAGACAGCGTCGCAGATCATCTGGAGTAAGGCCCATGAACTGATCTCTATGCTTGTTGACTGCTATTATTGGAGTTTCTAGTTCAAATAAGCTCCAATTGGTTGTGTCCCACACAGGGATTGTGACGATGTTGAACACTTCAAGTTGATTAGTTGATGCCAGTGGCATAGTCAATCTGAATATGGCATGAGTATTAGTAATTGCTCCTTCGGCTCTCATGATTCTGTATAGTTGAATTGCATTTGCCGTAGTAACTGGCAGCATTTGATCAGGTGGCAGATGATCCCGAATTTGATCAAGTTGCTCTTTTAATTGTTCAAGAGACACAAGTATTGGACTTATTGTGTGGTGGCGGATGCCGGTTATCACATCTAGAATTTCTGATTGCATACGTTGCAGACTCGCTGATTGTCGCGCAGTGGTTCCTCGTGACAGAACGTCGGCTGCATTGTTGCCGATGAAACATGACGCCATTGGATTTGGCTTGTCAATGCCTGAATTTTGGCTATCCGGTTTGCGACAAATGTATGGTATGAAGACGCAGTGGCATTAATCCAAGCAATCACGACTGTAGAGTCCGTAAAATAGAATCCTGGAACTGTCTCAGGATTCATACGCAAGTCCTTCCGACTCTGGCGGTGAGCTCTGCTCCTAACAGTGCAGCGCAAAGTTCTAGTCGAGGAAGAGATTGCTTTGCTGTTGGAGCCACACGAGACTTTGAGCACATTAGGCGGACAGAAATCTGTTTGTTCTTGTACGTAGACCGTATGTAGACTGCTGCTCCATATGCCTGTTCTGATGCATCTACAAAAGTGTGGATTTCACAGTTTCTGGGGTTTTGCCATCATGAATATGCCTTGGAATCTGCATTGAGTTTAGTTTCTGCATGTCATTGCGATATTCCTTCCATTCATTTTGAAGTTTAGTTGGCAGTTCGTCATCCCAATCCAGTTTTAACTCCCAAAGATGTTGCATAAATATTTTTGCCTTGACCACTACAGGGGCAAATAATCCCAACGGATCAAAGATTTGAGAGAGTTCTGAACACACTACTCGTTTGGTAATATGTATAGCTTGACTCTTTTTGTGCTCGTCCACAAAGTTGGTCTTCCTTTGGCTTCCAGATGACGCCAAGAGTTTTTATACTGTGATGATCCAATGTGTCACCCAGTTTCACATCGCTAACAATGTCCTCTTTGGGGAATTCCTTGTACCAGCTGGTCATTGTTGGCGCACCATTTCCTTAGTTTGAATCCAGCAGGTTGGAGTATCTTGACGAGCTCCTGCATAACTTGCTTGGCTTCCGGAATGGAGTTGGCACCAGTCAAACAATCGTCTACATAGAAATCATCCTTCAATGCAGATGATCCTACTGGAAGTTTGTCCTTATTTTGGATTGCCAGATGGTCCAAGCATTTAGTAGCTAAAAATGGTGCTGACGTTGTACCATATGTGACAGTCTTTAGACGATAATACTTTAGTTCGTCTAATGGATTGTTTCTCCAGACAATTAACTGATGAAATTGATTTTCTGGGTTCACCCACACTTGACGGTACATTTTTTCTCTATGTCCGCTGTGAAGACGTATTTGTAAAGCCTAAAGCGTTGCAAAATCGACATTAATTCACTTTGAACAGTTGGCCCGTTGTGTAATATGTCGTTTAACGATTTGCCGGTCGACGTTTTGCATGATGCGTCAAAGACAACTCGTAGTGGTGATGTGCTGCTTGGTTTCAGGACGCAATGATGCGGGATAAAATAATGGTTCGTTGGAATCTGGGATGCTGGCACTTGCTTCATGTGTCCAAGTTCCTCATATTCTGTCATGAACTTTACATATCCTGTCCAATTGTCAGCTGTTGTCCTGCGTTCCAGTGCCAAAAACCTTTTGGTAGCGGTTTCCATAGACGCCCCCAGGGCTGAAGCATGCTCAGAAAATGGCAGTTTAACGATAAATTTGCCATCTGCTGCCAACTGTAGGTTTTGTAAGAAGTGGGCTTCGCAATGTGCTTCTGTGGGAGTGCGTGGCTTTTCTTCTGATTCCATGTTGTCTAGAGTCCAAAAGCGCTCAATTAATGCATTTGTATCTTCGATGGTTGCGGCTGCACAAATCGCTGTAGAATCGGTTGACGCGTTTATTTTTCCTGCCACGATCCATCCAAATTCAGTGTCTTGTAGTACTGGACCTCCGTCCGAAATCTTACGTTGATTTGGACGCAGCAATGAGTAGTAGTGCTCTGTACCAATGAGCATGTCTACTTTTCCTGGCTTATCAAAATTTGGATCTGCCAGTGGCAACTTGCTTGGAATTTTCCAATTTGCCGAATTGAGTTCTTGTGCAGGTTGGTCTGATATTATATGAGGTAATACAAACGCTTCAATTTCTTTGTGTAAAACCACTTTGCAGAGATTTTACTAGCACATTCACTCGTGATCTGCTGGTTCGTGGCTGCCCCTCCAATACCTTCAATTCGTAGTGTTGTATTGTGGATTTTTAGGGACAGCATGGAGGCCAACCTCTCAGATATCAAGTTTATTTGTGATCCTGAGTCTAGCAGTGCTCTAAAGTTAGCAATCTGCCCGTTGTTCTCCTTTGTACTGCCACTTTTGCTGTGGCAAGTAGATTGTAATTATTGTGGCTTGCCGCTCCAACGGCTGGTGCCTGAGGACTTGCGGCTGGTGCTATGGGTTCCAAATGCAACAGAGTGTTATGTTTTTTGTTACATTTGAAGCACGTACGCCCCAGTAAGCCTGTGATCTATGGTCACTTCTAAAGCAGTTGACGCATAGCTTCTGTTTTTGTATCCAATTTGGGCGTTCGGATACTGATTTGTTTCGGAAGTCCGGGCATCGAAACAGCCCATGGTTTTCCTTTTTTGCAAAACTGACATCTGTGTGTCTTATCAGAGGCAGCCGACGCGCATGTCGTGCCCCTTGACTCTTTTTTTGGAGCCTTGTGTCTTTTTCCAGCCCCTAGAACTCTTATTCTTTGTTCTAAAAATTGGAGCATGGTGTCTAACGCTTGTAATTCCTTTGAGTTTCCAAGAGAATGCTCATACAAGGTTTTGTTGTTAGTGTCCAACTTGTTCTGTATAATAGCCAACAGAATGGGATCCCAAGTGGATATGTCGATTCCTAATCCCTTTAATGATGCCAGGGATTCGATCGTTGTTATATATAATTCCTTCAATGATTTAACATCGTCATTGATGGTATTATGATGAAGAAAACGGTTAAGTACCGTATTTGCAACGTCTCTGGGGTTATTGTAAGCGTCGTTCAATATTCCCCATGCGCTCATGTAGTTTTCTTCCTTGAGATCGATATGTCGAATCAATCTCTCAGCTTCCCCGGTTACTGTGGTTTTGAGATGCCACATTTTTTGCACCGTGGGCATATTGGTTTCATGGACCATGCATGAAAATAAATCGAAAAATTGGGTCCACTTTAGCAAATCCCCGTCGAATTTTGGGACGCTAACCCGCGGTAAATGCATTTCGGCTGTGCGTGCATTTACCTTTAACGATTTTTGTACTTCTTTTTCCAATTTGAGATAGGATTCCATGTCGTACCCAGCCTCTTCTGGATCATCACACTCCTCGTGAATGCGGAAGTGAACCTCTTGTGTTTGGGCCCAAAGAGAATTTATCAATTCTCTTGACTTTTGTCCGTCCGTCTGTTCTTTGAGCGAGCGTTTTAGTGACGCTATAATCGCTTTTTGTCGGCGATATAGGAGATCAACTTATCATCTGCCGTCGTAGGCTGATAGTTGATTATACTTGGCTTTGGTGTGGCTTTTTCTACCACTCGTTGGCTTGTGGATTGTTTCTGTTTATCCACATTTTCTTTGAACTCAGCAATGTATTTTTATACGATTGCTTAATGTTCTCATATTCATTTACGTATTCTTCGCTTACATTGACCATTTTCCGAACAATGCGATCGTTCTCTGATATTTCTCCCAAACGTTCTCAAGTGCTGCTGCCTTTGATTGGAAATATAATGCTTGGGCCTTTCTTTCTACTGAGTCTTTTTGTAATTCCTTATGACTCTAGTCAATTCTTGGCCGATATCAATTTGTAAGTCCAATGCCCTTTGGGCGGCAGCACGATCTTCCTTTTCAAACTCCATTATCTTGTCTTACTTTGACCCGTTGGAAGTGTTTTATTTGCTATATTCTTAGACTGGATTACGCTTCTATTCGCAACCGATATTGGTCGAAGAAGTATAGATCAAGAATCACAATTCGAGTTTTGAAAATAAATAATTGCTTTAACTTGTTTTTAACAGCCAATGTTGACCACGTTGTCGATTCCACAGCAAAAGTGTACTGAACCCAACGTTTTTATTTTATATAAATTTTTGCGTATGTTTTATATATATTCCAACAAATTGATGTATTGACAATTATTTGTGCAGACCTACACAATTTGTGCTACGTAAATGTACATGTGAAAGTGTTTGCCGTCTGTTGGTCGCCAAAATGACCAATGTTTGACCAATTAGGGTTAGAATTCTATGTCGCCAAGTTGACAGTTAGAATCTTTTAGTATTTCGAGTCCTTTAATGTCGCCCAGTTGACAACTTCGTAAGGCTCTCTCTTAAACAAAATTTTGGAAGTGATTTTGTTTTTGTTTATTTACAGACCCACACGAGATCGTGTTGCTGCGTAATTGCCTTGGTTGGCTGTTGACAGTTGAAGTCCTTTAATGTCGCCTTGTTGACTAGGATCATTCAACGATGTCTTGGTCAAAATAATCAATTTAATTACGATTATTTTAAGTTTCCCATGATTGATTATTGATTACGATTATAAATAATCAGGAAAAAATCGGGATTATTTGAAATTACGATAAAATAATCAAAATAATTCAAAAATAATCAAAAAATAATTTGACTACTTTCAACGATTATTTTTGATTATTTAAAAAAAATAGAAATGAAAATGACATTTACACAAAAAAAACAAAAGAACTGGGATTCGAACCATCGCCTCCCTCATGCGAACGTCAGCGTCTGACATGCCGCTCTACCCGGTGGGCTATAGATTCAGTATTTGAGAAGCAGCTCAAATTCATATTTGAACAAATTCTCTAAATACAATGAAAATATTTTGACAGATTTAAAAAATTGACAAACAGAACAAAGTAGTAATGTCTTGATTTCTGAAATTATTTCTCGTGGCGCCCCCTACATATGATAATTAAATTTATCTGTTTGATATTTTATTTACTATATAACAAAAAGAATCCTTCAAAAGGGCGGCCTCTGTGATTTTCCATTTTTGCATTAAAAAGAACACTAGAAACACGCTATTATTTTAAAAAATGTCCTGTTACGCAAATCGACTGGACTACAAGCCACGGGAGTATTGATGGAAATGACATGGCAGACAGTCTTGCGATCGAAAGAGTCATACTTAGTCAAGAATCCAGAATGAAAAAATGATTTTAAAATTTAAATAAATGGTTTCCAAAAAAAAAAAAGAAAAAAAACTTAGGATTGGAATCCACTACCTCGGTATTTCTGGGCAACGGTCTTAACCCCTGAGCTGTCATCGTCCGACTACTTTCAGTGCTGCACGCATTTATGTTACATTTAGCTGCGCCCCACAATTGAGGGCTGGTAGCCGAATGGGCTAAGATGCTATCGTTCACGTTCAAACTACCCAAAGTTGTGAGTTCAAGTACCCGAAAAAAAAAAAAAAAAAATTGCAAAGTCAATTTTTCTCATTCAGTTTTTCAGTGACTACTGGAGTAGCTCCCTTGTACCGGTCATTGCTAACGTCTGGTGGTTAACCTTATACCACCGCGGTCATGCCCATACAAAATTCGTAAGCAAATTACATGGGGGTGGTTAGGTCGGTATCCGGGTCCTCACTACGAAGAGTTAGCGGAATCACTTGGAGGTTTGCACCAGTGCGGCCGAACTACAGGGTATAGTCTATTATGTATGACTGACACAGCCGGAACTACCTAGCTTTTTGTTTCAATTTGATTCATTTTGTTTTGTTATATGTCATTTCCATTTCTATTTTTTGAAAGTAATCAAAACTAATCTTTGAAAGTAGTCGAATTATTTTTTTGATTATTTTTGAATAGTTTTGATTTTTTGTCGTAATTTCAAATAATCCCGATTTTTTTTTGATTATTTCTAATCGTAATCAATTATTAATCGGACATTTTTTTTACAAAGGATTATATAGTCATTAAATTATTTTATATAAATAATCTAATTGATTACCAATCGTAATCCGAATTTAACAGCTATGTTAAATACTGACTGGTCTTATCTAAATCAACTTGATTTAATCAAGTTACTTGTGTAAAAACAGCCACAAAAATGTTTAATTCAAAACTGTATAGCTTATTTGATATATCTATTCCTCAAGAGCTTGTAAAATTCGACCAAAAAAATAATGTGCCTTGGAGTTGTGCAAGACTAAGACACTTAAAAAATATCAAGTCTCGCTTGCTTAAAGTTTACAAAAGATCAAGAAAATCATCAGACTTCGCAAAATACTCAACTGCTAGGGCAAAATTTCAAGCCCAAACTCGTATCAGCTATAAATACTACCTCTCCCGTGTACAAAATAACTTAAGCAAGAGCTTTTACCAATTTGTTAATTCAAAAAGACGGTCCAATGCTTTATTTTCAAAATCATAATGCTTGTTCTGACAACGATATTGCAAATCTTTTCGCAAATTTTTTTCAATCCACTTACTCGTCGTTCGATGCCTGTACTGGCTATTATTATCCTATTTCTTCGTATTGTTTTATACAGTGTCCCTCAATTTCTTTTTCTTCTGTTCTGAATGGCTTACTTTCGCTAAAGTCGAATTATTTTCCTGGTCCGGATAATGTGCCTTCGTTCGTCTTAAAGCAATATGCATACTCCCTCGCTTATCCTATCCACATTTTGTTTTCCAAGTCACTTGAACAGTCTTTATTCCCAACGCCATGGAAAGAATCTTTCATAATTCCCTTGCATAAAAGGGATCACGCTCTGACGTCTCCAACTACAGGGGGCATTGCAAAACTCTCTGTTATACCTAAACTCTTGAACAAATAATAACATCTCATTTACAACACTCTTGTTTTCCGATTATCTCATCTTATCAGCATGGTTTTGTTAGAAACAGATCCATCTCTACAAACCTACTTGAATTAACCACTACGGTTATCCAAGGATTTACTAATGGTAAACAAACTGATGTTATTTTCACGGATTTTAGTAAAGCTTCGACAAGCGTTTCCTACTCTCTATTGGTTATGAAATTGCGTCTGTTGGGATTTCCATTAGCTCTTCTTAAATGGATCTCGTCTTATCTACAGTCGCGAACACAGAAGGTAGTTTTCAGTAGTTGCACTTCCTCTCCGGTCTTTGTGACTGCTAGTGTTCCTCAGGGCAGCCATCTTGGTCCTCTTCTTTTCGTGCTATTTATTAATGACTTGCCTAATGTGATTAAGCATTCTCGCGCACTCTTGTACGCAGATGATTTGAAGATATTTCTTAGCCACAACTCGCCTAACGACTCTGCCTTGCTTCAAGCTGATTTAAATTCATTATTTATATGGTGTTCCTACAACTTGTTGCATTTAAACAATGATAAGTGTAAATCGATGACGTTTTATCGTAGAACGCCCCTCCCGACTAACAATTTTTTAAATTCTTATCGGCTTGAACAGGTTGAATCTTTTATCGATTTAGGAATTACCCTCGACCATAAATTATCTTTTGGCGCTCACATTGAACTCACTGTGAATAAAGCCATGGGTACGCTAGGTTTTATTAAACGCTGGTCTAAGGAGTTTAATAATCCTTACACGACCAAGCTCTTGTACACATCTCTCGTGAGGCCGATATTAGAGTTCGGATCCTGTATTTGGAATCCCCAATCGGATATTCTTCGTAAACGGATCGAATCAGTCCAGAAGCAGTTTCTCTTGTTTGCTCTGAGTAACCTTGGCTGGGACCCTGTTTTGAGACTCCCCCCGTATAAATCTAGACTAAAACTTATAGACTTACCAACACTTGAACATAGACGCACTATGTTGGGTATTTTGTTCATGCACAAGCTTATAAAGGGTAATATAGATGCAGAGAACCTACTTAGTAGTGTGAACTTTTTTGTCCCAGCAAGACATACAAGGAATTTTACACCCTTGTGGCTTTCGATTGCGTCTTCGACATATGCCTCGAACAGTCCTTTTCGTATTCTGTGCAGGGATTACAATAAGTTCTATCCTCTTCTCAGTGGTAACATCTCTGACGAGTGTCTTAGATCACTTATCCTACACAATCTTGCTTTTGCATAGCTATCCTACTCTACATCTTAGGAACTCTTTCGATCATATATGCTGCGAGCAGGGGCGTAGCTGGTCATTGAGACGAACTAAAGTACCTCCACCGGATCGAAAGGAGTTTCTTTTCCTCTTCTGTTTTCTCTTTTCTCATAATGTTTTATATATCCTACTCTTTCTCTCTGTTTTTCGTGTATATATCATGTAAATATTATATTATATGGTAACTGTGTCTGAAAGACAAAGTTACTTTTAAACGAAATAAATAAATAAAATGACTGTGTTAGTGTGGTCAGGGTAGGTGGAAGGCTAGCCAGATCAGAGCGGCCGTTTGATGCGAAATTTCCAGCAATCGTCCCAAGCAACCATCGTTTCACTCTTTTATACGTTGAATCTCTACATCGTCAAAATTTGCACGCCTATTCTAAGGTTCTAAATTCACTATTGAGAGAGAAATTATGGTTTGTAAACGCTAGATTATTAGCTCGTAAAGTCGTTCGATCATGTACTCATTGCTTTCATTATAAGCCTCGTTTAATGCAGCAGGTGATGGGTGATCTCCCTGCTGATCGTCTACGTGGTGAACGCCCATTTTTGATTATTGATGTTGATTTCTGCGGCCCTTTTATGAAAACTTATAAAATTCGAGGAAAGTCCCATACAAAACATATGGTTCAATTTTTGTTTGCTTCGCAAACAAGGCTGTACATATCGAACTGGTAACCGAACTGTCAACTAACGCATTCTTATTATGTATTCGAAGATTGATTGCACGACGTGGATTGCCTCTAAAGTTGTATTGTGATAATGCAACTAACTTTGTTGGTGCAGATGCTAAGTTGGCTAAGCTTAAGCAAGACTCGTTAAACTCCAAAAGCCTGTATGACACGATATTAATCTTTTCATTAATTAAATGCGAGTGAACGGTACAGCTATATTCGTTTTTGGTTCTGGATCGCAAGTACGAACGGTCACACTTTCCGGCATTTTAATAAATTTAAATTTATGATTAGCATCAGCAATAGCTATACAAATTTAATAGTGATCATCACCGCTCGTATCTTGAAATGTTTGCTTGTACAAATTTTCAATATAAATAGTTTTTTTTAAACAAAATATATATTTTAACACAATATGTTGTACAATAAATTTTGGAAATTAATAAAATTTTTGGCATTCTTTTTCCATTCCATGTTCGAAGATGGAAATGCCAGGTACTTCTTGACTATCAACACATTGTTTCCATTAAAATTTTGGAAATGGTTGACTAGTGAATTCGAATGGGCGATTGCAACGAGTTCCAACTTTCCCTTCAATATAGATTTCGAATTATGAAAATATTTGTATAAAAGAATGTTGTTATTTACTGTAGCCAAATAAAGCAATGCGATTAGTGGCCTATCAGTAGGACCAATGCAACTACACATCACTGTGTTCTGCTTCTGAACATTCGACTTTATCATACGAAGAATAGTTTTCTTAATTTTCGTGTCCTCGCCCATGACCCCGGCAACAATTTATGAGTGAAACCTGCAGTTAGTTTTCTTATTGTTATTCCACATTTTATTTATCATTAAAAATAAAGCAAAATACGTCGCAACAGCCAAGTAGCAAAAAATTTTGTTATATTTTTATACACTTGAAAAGTGTATATTAATTTTGCCCAGAAGTTTGTAACGCTTAGAAATATTCATTTCCGACCACATAAACTATATATATTCTTGATCAGGACGACGAGCTGAGTTCAATTCCGTCTGTCCGTCCGTCCGTCTGTCCGTCTGTCTGTTTCTACGCGAACTAGTCCCTCAGTTTTAAAGCTATCGAGCTGAAATTGTACATAGTCTTCTTTGTACTGCACGCAACTAATATGTTAGAACCGGCCGGATCGGATGACTATATCATAAAGCTGCCATAGAAACAGTCGGTCAAAAAACTAGTTCGAGTGAAAAAAACTTTTTTGCTTTCCATCGTAGCGTTACTAATCTTGGTATATGTTAGTTTTATATGCTTTCACATGATACAGGAAAAATTCATCAAAATCGGATGTCAATATTATATAGCTCCCATAGAAACGGTCGGTCAAAAAACTACTTCTAGTGAGAAAATCTTTTTTGTTTTCTTTCGAAGCGGCCCCAATCATTTTAACCATCGAACGCATTTATATCGCGCCCCTTTAAAACCCCCCGCCTACTTTGTATAACAATTCAACTTCCAAAAACAAATTCTTATTAGGATTAATATTCTTGATTTTCAAGCAAAACAATCCCTAATAATTTTAATGCCTTGAGAATAATCGTTATGCTTGAGTAAATAAAATAATACTCGAAATAAAACATCATCAATGATTTATCAAATAAAACTCGACAAGTAACTAATGATTGTTGATTTTTTATAAACAAAATTAATCAAAATTATTATTAACGATGAAAAATAATAAAAATCTTTAATAATTAATAAAAATTAAAAATATCAAATCATTGCCTATCTGAGAATCTGTGCTGAAAATATTGGCATCACACTCGGCTAAAATTTTTTTTTGTGAATGCTTCATAATTATTTATCTAATCATTGTACATTTGAAAAATGTATATTAATTTTACCCACAAGTTTGTAACGCATAGAAATATTCATTTCCGACCCCATAAACTGTATATATTCTTGATCAGGACGACGAGCTGAGTTCAAATCCGTCTGTCCGTCCGTCCGTCTGTCTGTTTCTAGGCGAACTAGTCCCTCAGTTTTAAAGCTATCGAGTTGAAATTTTGCACAGAATCTTCTTTTTACTGCACGCAACTAATATGTTGGAACCGGCATATAGCTGCCATAGGACCGATTGGTAGGAAAATGTGTTTTACTAAGAAAATTTTTTTTTTACGGTATCAAATTTTTATTATCAAAAGATTAAAAAATTTTTAATATCTGATATCTATATCCCATATATATTTTACAGGTTAAATCAGTTGGAGTAAAGTTTTTCAAGTGTATTAAAACTTCGGCACTGTCGAAGTTAGCTTTTCCTTCTCGTTTTTATTATTTTTATACACTTGAAAAGTGTATATTAATTTTGCCCAGAAGTTTGTAACGCATAGAAATATTCATTTCCGACCCCATAAACTATATATATTCTTGATCAGGACGACGAGCTGAGTTCATTTCCGCTTGTCCGTCCGTCCGTCTGTCCGTCTGTCCGTCTGTCCGTCTGTTTCCACGCGAACTAGTCTCTCAGTTTTAAAGCTATCGAGCTGAAATTTTGCACAGAGTCTTTTTACTGCACGCAACTAATATGTCGGAACCGGCCGGATCGGATAACTATATCATATAGCTGCCATAGGAACGATCGGTCTAAGAACAAGTTCTAGTTAGAAAAACTTTTTTGTTTTCCATCGTAGCGTCACTAATCTTGGTATATGTTAGTTTTATATGCTTTCACATAACGTTGGAAAAATTTATCAAAATCGGATCACTATAGCATATAGCTGCCATAGGAACGATCGGTCAAAAAATAAGTCTTTGTGAGAAAAACTTTTTTGATTTCCATCGTAGCGTCTCCAATCGAAGTATGTATTTGTTTTATATGTTTCCACACAATTCTGAAAAAATTTATCAAAATCGGATGACTATAGCATATAGCTGCCATATGAACGGACGGTCAAAAAACTTCTACTGAGAAAAACTTTTTTGTTTTTTATTGTAGCGTCCCCAATCTTGGTATATATTAGTTTTATATGCTTTCACATAATTTCGAAAAAAATTATCAAAATCGGATGACTATAGCATATAGCTGCCCCAGGAACGATCGGTCGGAAAATGTGTTTTACTAAGAAAAGTTTTTTTTTATGGTATCAAATTTTTATTATCAAATGATTTAAAAATTTTAAATATCTGATATCTATATCCTAAATATATTTTCCAGGTTAAATCAGTTGGAGTAAAGTTTTTCAAGTGTATTAAAACTTCGGCACAGTCGAAGTTAGCTTTGCCTTCTCGTTATTTAATAATATGTTTGTCGCATACAACTTCAATACCACAATATAGAAGCAAATTGGTCCCTGTCTTATCTATTTTGAGGGCTTTTCTACAAATTAATGACAAAATAATGAGTTTCAAAGTACGATTTAGTGCATTCATCTATCGGCCAATGGCTATCGAAATTGGTATATTTTTTTTTTAGATTTTGTTCAAGTTAGTATTTTTCCGATTACCGATAGTAACGTGTTAATGCGACATTAAAAACCTCATTAATCTCCACATCTCTCTCTCTCTCACTCACGCAAAACCAATATCAACTGAAATTAATGCATTATTAATACGTTGAATTAATGTCGTGTCATAAGGCCAAAAGCAATTGATGTGATCATGTCTTACAGAGCATGCAAAGGATTCGAATTTTCGTTTATTCCGCCAAGAGCACCTCATTTTGGTGGGCTTTGGGAAGCGGCAGTTAAGTCGGCATAGACACTCCTAATAAAGAACATTGCTGAAGCTAATCTGACTTATGAGGAACTGCAAACCACGTTCATCGAGGTAGAAGCGATTCTGAACTCCAGTCCAATCGCTCCACAATCAGATGACCCTAACGATGGCAGAGCATTAACACTGGAATTTAGCTCAGGTCACATCGGCCATCGCTGGACAGGATGGAAGTGTGAGAGTCGTAGATCTCAGAACCAGCAAGGGCACCCTTCGACGTCCAATTCAAAAGATCGCTCCCCTCCCAATTAATTAGTTAAAGCGATATAAAGCAACGGGGGGAGGATGATTGGGGACAGTATAAATGTCAAATATATTAAGTTCAAATGTCACGCTAAATGCAAAACACTAGTTATTAAGTATTTTCTCTGCCCATCTGGCATCTCTGTAAGCATTTCATTACACACACATCCATATAAAAATAAATGGACTGGACCGGCTCTGTAAGCAACCGGCACTTGAACAGAAAAGAAGACAAGTCTAACTCTTTGGCAAATCAAGCAAAAAAGGCTACAGGAATTTTGGGTTTTCATCCAGAGCGAGGTCTGGAAACAATGCATTTGTTTTAATTTGGAAATTCATACTAGTCACAGAAATACCATTTAGGAAATTTAAATGTTATTATCGCGAGGTTGTTTAAAGAGAGCAAATATGAATTTGGGGAACATTTTTTTTAATCTAGTACTGCCGGAATGTTTCATATTTCCTATACACATTTTGTGAATTAATCTAGTTGTCCTGCCATAAATTTTAATTGACTTTTTCGTGAAAAAACGGCTGTAGCTTAGTCCAACAAGCTGATAAAACTGCAACAAAATTCGTAAAATAGTTGTTTTGGTTTTCCAATTTACGCACTTTGTTGTAAACGACGATTTATTTTGAAAAATTTGCTAGAAATTGGAAAAAACGAGAAGGCAAAGCTAACTTCGACTGTGCCGAAGTTTTAATACACTTGAAAAGCCTTACTCCAACTGACTTAACCGATAAAATATATATAGGATGTAGATATCAAATATTAAAAATTTGAAATCATTGATAATAAAAATTTGATACCATAAAAAAAAACTTTTCTTAGTAAAACAGATTTTTCCGACCGATCGGTCCTATAGCAGCTATATGCTATAGTCATCCGATTTTGATAAATTTTTCCGAAAATTTGTAAAAGAATATAAAACTAGTATCTACCAAGATTGGTGACGCTACGATGGAAAAAAAAAAGTTTTCCCCACTAGAACTTGTTTTTTTGACCGACCGTTTATATGGCAGCTATATGCTATATTCATCCGATTTTGATAAATTTTTCCACAAATATGTAGAAATCATCTAAAACTAATATATATCACGTTTGACGCTACGATAGAAAATAAAAAAGTTTTTCTTACTAGAACTTGTTTTTTAACCGACCGTTTATATGGCAGCTATATGCTATAGTCATCCGATTTTGATAAATTTGTTCTACAAATATGTAAAATCATGTAAAACTAATATATACCAAGATTGGTGAAGCTAAAATGGAAAAAAAAAAGTTTTTCTCACTAAGACTTATTTTCCGACCGATCGTTCCTATGACAGCTATATGATATAGTCATCCGATCCAGCCGGTTCCGACATATTAGTTGCGTGCAGTAAAAAGAAGACTCTGTGCAAAATTTCAGCTCGATAGCTTTAAAACTGAGGGACTAGTTTGCGTAGAAACAGACAGACAGACAGACAGACAGACAGACGGACAGACGGACGGGACAGACGGACGGACGGACAGAGCGGAAATGAACTCAGCTCGTCGTCCCGATTAAGAATATATATAGTTTATGGGGTCGGAAATGAATATTTCTATGCGTTACAAACTTCTGGGCAAAATTAATATACACTTTTCAAGTGTATAATTATCTTCAAGGTCCAATTTAGGCACTTTCGGGTTTGCTGATTTTTATACACTTGATAAGTGTATATTAATTTTGCCCAGAAGTTTGTATGGGGTCATTTCCGACCCCATAAACTATATATATTCTTGATTAGGACGATGAGCTGAGTTCATTTCTGTCTGTTTCTACGCGAACTAGTCTCTCAGTTTTGAAGCTATCGAGCTGAAATTTTGCACAGAGTCTTCTTTTTACTGCACGCAACTAATATGTCGGAACCGGCCGGATCGGATGACTATATCATATAGCTGCCATAGGAACGATCGGTCGACTAGTTCTAGAAACACGGCGCACATCTTGTTATATGTTTTTGGCTTCCACATAACTGGAAAAAACGGCGATCGGTCGAAAAATAAGTCTTTGTGAGAAAAACTTTTTTGATTTCCATCGTAGTGTCTCCAATCGTAGTATATATACGTTTTATATGTTTCCACGCAATTCTGAAAAAATTTATCAAAATCGGATGACTATAGCATATAGCTGCCATAGGACCGATCGGTCGGAAAATGTGTTTTACTAAGAAAAGTTTTTTTTATGGTATCAAATTTTTATTATCAATGATTTCAAAATTTTAAATATTTGATATCTATATGCTACATATATTTTTCCAGTTAAATCAGTTTGAGTAAAGTTTTTCAAGTGTATTAAATCTTCGGCACAGTCGAAGTTAGCTTTGCCATCTCGTTTATGGCTGCATTGATGTATGTAGTATCGCATAAAACTTATTAACCTACAAATTTGTGATTGGTGTGACCCCCATAATTTTCCATAAGCTGTGAGCCAGAGCTCACAAAAGTTGTCATTTTGTTGCCCTGTGTAATAAATAGAAATTGAGAAAACAAACAAATTATAGACATATATAGAAGGTATGAACGTTAAGGAGTGGGATAAGCAATCTTTAATTAGAAAGGGAACTGGAAGAAGACATGGGTCCGACTATCATAACCCTACTCATACATACCGGCTTATATTAATTACAGCTAAAGCAGTGTAAATGATCTTTATATGCGTCAAGCTATCCTAATGCACATGCTTCTTATCATTGCAATTTTCGCCGTTTTGTTTGTGATAATGTTTTGATAATGAAGTTCGCACCTGTTTAGAAGCTCATTAAGTTGATCTCTTGTTTAAAATGTTTAATTCTTGCTGCTGACGCTTTGTAACCCACAACCTCTTTGATGGGAATTCATTATAATACAATTTTGTAAATAAGATATGGAATTTAAATCTACATTAATAGTGCTGAAATGTATGAGTTTGGTAGCCAATGAAATATCGGTCTGTGTATATATTTATGAGTTCTAAATTTGAGTAACAGCATCTACACCTGTCATCTTTATCTTGGGCCCAACCATACAACGATGAGAACACATTATAATGGTTTTGTGAGTATTTTATAAAAGCTAAAGCTACAGTTATTTGTTACTATCTATTTACATACATATATACTTGACCATGGGACACTGCAAGAAATTCATAGCAATGTCAAGGAAGGGAGGGTACAGAGAAGGGACAACTAACACCTATGTTCCCTAGCAAACTAAATCTCAGAGGGTTGATTATGCGTGTCGGCGCAAATACATTAATTTACAGAAGCTCCTTTCATCCATTATTATTTTGAATTAGTTTATTTAAACGCGCACTTATTAAATGTGTTAGTGTGCAACCGTATAGTTCAGACGAGTAAGAACCCCGACAATCCGGCGAGCTAGAACCGAGCATAGCGAGAGTACGCAACTCCGTCTGACTTTACAAAGGACTTTCAAATCAGTAATAATACACCAACTGATAGTAGGCCTATCCCTTTCCACTTGAGAGCGAAAAGACACCCAAATGCACACCGGAACACTACACAATCGGTGATCAGTCGGGGACATATGCACGAATTCAGGCAAGAAGTTGGACAGATCCGTAAATGGGGTCTGGTTTTTGACGGAAGCGTTAAAAGTACACCGGTGTCAGAGTTTATCTTTCGGCTAGAATACTTACAATCCGTGTACCAGAAACCATGGCAAGAGGTGCTAAGGGAGTTTCACTGCTTAGTCGAGGGCCAAGCAAAAGATTGGTACTGGATGTATCTGCGGACAGCGGAGAGGGTGGATTGGCCAAATCTCAAACACGCGCTCCAACTACAATTCCAAGACAAACGATCCCAGTTTGAGTTGGAATTTGAGCTAAGGGAAAGAAAGCAAAAACCCAGTGAGGGCATGAGATGAGAAGAGTGCCATGAAGCGGAGAAGATGCTAAACACCAGGTGGATGATAAAACCCAGCAAACCGGGGAACACCAGGTCGTTTCGGGAAAGCTATCGCGTCCATGAGGCAGACTTTAGGAAACCCGAGTTGCAAGATGAGCAGAAGAGGCCAGAAGAAATCGAAGCCTTATATAGACCCAGGGATTCTGCAGATAAAAGCATATTTAAATGTTTTAATTGTGGAATACTATTTGGGATTGCGTAACATTTTTTGCTACAGATGCGGAACGCCGGGAGTAACACTTTCAAAATGCGGAAACGGCAAGCGGAGTTCGACACAGTCAGAGGAAGTGGAAGGGACTCCTCCAGATGCCAGCCTCTAATAAATATAGTCAAAAATATGCAACCTGTAGGCATAGAACCTAGACTAGAAAAGAATAATAAAATATTAGAAAAATTAAACAAAATTAACAATGAAGACTCACAGTTTACTACTTGGTCCAGTAGGAAGCCCTTGGAGCAGAGAGAACGAGTGTATGAGGAAGCCAAAACTCGAATATGGAGTGAATCAACAGCACGGAGAGTGGCGCATCCAGCGTTTACAGAGCACGCCGCCGGTGTGCTGATAGACAAGCAGAGAGAAGAATGGTGTGTTCAGCCGTAAAGGAAGATAAAAGATCATTTGGATTAGTTAGTCTCCAAGGACACGAGCTGGAAGGCTTACTAGATACCGGTGCATTGGTCAGCTTTCTAGGATCAGAAAGCCAAGAACTGATAAGCAAGTTGGATCTCCAAATGAAAGGCTGAGTGTCCACAGTTTAAACAGGCGGAGGGATGCCTTATGCCATTCTAGGAAAAGTAGAAGTCGAAGTGGAGTACAATGGCCAAAGAAGGATACTTACTCTGTTCGTGTGTCCGACGTTGAATCCAGCTCTGTACCTTGGGGTGGATTTTTGGCGGAAGTTCGAACTGGCACCAGATGTCGTGGGAGTAGAAGAACTAACGGCAGAATCCGAACACGCTACAAAAGGGGTACCGGTGGTGCCGCATGATTTGTCCAACAAAAAACAACTGGATGCAATTGTGAAGGAATTTCGCACATTCGAGCAACATGGCATGGGAGTGACATCGCTGGAAAAACACACAATCCAACTGGTAGAAGATGCAGTGCCTGTAAAGGAAAGATTTTACCCCGTGTCCCCAGCAATTCAAGAATTGCTGTTCAACGAGGTTGATGAGATGCTTAAATGATGATGATAGAGGAAAGTGAGAATATAGATATATAGTATATAATATATATATACCCATTGCAGAATATAGAATCCATACTGAGCCGAGTGGACGACACCATATATATAAGCAGTGTCGATTTGAAACATGCGTTTTGGCAGGTGAAGTTGGATCAGGAGAGTAGAGGGTATACAGCATTTACAATCCAAGGGAGGCCATTGTATCAATTTAAATTAATGCCATTCGGATTGTGCAATGCTGCGCAGAGATTGTGTCGATTGATGGAAAGGATGATACACCAACGATTACGAAGCCGAGTCTTTGTGTATTTAGACGATCTCTTGCTCATATCCAGAACATTCGAAGAGCACTGCGAATTGCTCCAGGATGTGGCCAAATGTCTTAGAGAGGCCAATTTAACCATAGGCTTACAGAAGTCCAAATTCTGCTTCCGTTTTTTAAAATATTTGGGATTCATAATCGGAGACGGAGCACTGTGAACGGACCCAGACAAGGTCGCAGCGATTAAGGAAATTTCTCTTCCGAATTCTACGAAGTAGCTAAGAAAATTTTTTGGGCACTGCGGGCAGGTATAGATGATTTATCCGGGATTATTCGTCATTGGCTGTTCCTTTAACCGATTGCCTGAAAGGGAAGATTAAATTTTCATTATCAGTTCAGGCAAGAGAATCGTTCCGCACTCACCTGAGCTCCTGTCTTGGCACACCCAGACTTTCGGAAGCGAATTTATATCCAATGCGATGCCAGTCATAAGGGAATAGGAGCGGTATTGTTTCAGCGAGACGAAGAACAACAAGAGCGTCCAATCGCGTTTTTTAGATACGAGGTGCACAGCTAAACTACAGCGTGACCGAAAAGGAATGCCTATCAGCAGTCCAGGCAGTAGAGCGATTTAGACCGTACGTTGAGCTGTTACCGTTCACTATTATTACAGTTGTCGCGATCTATGGAAATAGAAGAGGTGGATTTTCTATATTTTGAAACGACCGAATTCGAAAGCGAAGAATATTTGGAAAGATATAAGCTGGTACAGCAAAATCCACACAAATTTCCAGAGCTACGAGCTGAAGATGGATTGCTCCTCAGTTCACCCGGGAGGAAAGTGAATAGTTTTCATGAAAATTATGGATTCCAGAGGCGTTGACATCATCACTAATACAACGCGCACACGAAAGCGACATAGCTATGCATGGAGGTGTAGCGAAAACTTTAAGCCGTTTGCGTCAATGTTACTATTGGCCCCGATTGACAGTCCAAGTAAGAGAATACGTCTTAGCCAGTGAGATCTGTAAAGAAACCAAGCATACGACACAGATTACAAAGCCAGCCATTGGAAAAGAAACTGTGACACAAAGACCCATACAAAAATTGTTTTTTGACTTTTTGGGGAAATATCCACGGTCGAGAAGTGGAGACACGTTATATTGGTGGTGTTGGATCATCTGACAAAATTTGTGTGGCTAAAGGCGATCCCAAAGGCAACCGCAACAGCCGTGGTTAAATTCCTGAGGGATGTAGAGGGAATAGTGCATACGGATAATGGACGTCAGTTCGTTGCCAGTGAGTTCACGGAATTCTTGCAGTCGAAGCACATAACACACTTGAAAACTGGAAACTATGCGCCGCTATCCAATGCATCCGAACGCGTCAACCAATCCATTTTAGCTGCGATTCGGGTGCACATTGGAGAAGACCATACTCGATGGGACGAAAAGTTACCACAGATCCAAGGAGCTCTCCGAAGTGCACAGCATTCGAGTATTGGTACATCTCCGTACTTTGCGCTTTTTGGTCAAAGTATGTTCACAAGCCGACTGGACTACAAGTTAGCTCGAAAGATAGGAGCCGTGAATGACACAGAGATTGGCCAATTGCCCCGTGCAGATCAGCAGCAGATTTTCCGAGACAAAGTCCAGAACGAATTGAATCGGGCCTATGGGAGAGCAGAAAAACAGTGCAATAGGAAAACTCGGACAGTGCGATACATGCCGGGGCAGGAGATATATAAAAGGAACTTTGTCCTCAGCGATTTTGCCAGGAACCGCAATGCCAAATTCTAAAAAAAGTATGGAAAGTGTCGCTTAGAGAGACCGGAGGGCACATACCTGTACGAGTTGGAGAATCTGCAAGGAGGAAGATTAGGAGTATTCCATTCCAAAGACTTGAAGCAATGATTATATACTTTTGCCCGGCTAAAATCTTGATCACATGTGCAGCACAATTCCATAGGCGAAGTCGACCAGATGATCTCAGGGTGTTGGCGATGGCCTACGTTGGGACGGGGTATCCGGAATCGTAGCGCTTCCCAGGCGTATTTGCACGCTTGTCACTCCTGTCTTTTCCTGTTGGTGCAAAACCGGAGTGTGGTGTTACGTGCCGCAGTTTTATTTATTTATGCCGCAGCCAGGGTTCTTACTATCGATAAATGCCAGGGTTGTTGAGTGATGTAAAGTCAGGTTCACACTAGTTCCGAAGAGCTGCTCTCAGTGGAACTTAAGAGCAAGGCTTAGGGCGAAATTTACAAAATCTCTTCTTCAAAGGTATATCAAAGGCAAGGGCATATCAAAGTCTTTTCGGAGAAGGAAGAAGCAAGAGATAAATGACTTGCAATTAAAGAAAAAAGATTTGAAAAAGTCGTTAAAGTGTCGTTTTTGTTGGTGTCAGCCTTATTAATAAGTGTTTGGGAGCGGAAAGTGAGCTATAAACAAAATTGATAAAAAGGGACGACAATGATTGGGTAAGTCCAAAAAAAAGGGGTAGGAAATAGGAGATCAGTGGAGTAAAGAATTTTTGTCTATAGTACCCACTCCACCAGTGGATAACCGTATTCGTTATTGTACATTTGTTTGACTATTAATGTAAGAGCTATGTTAAATAGTGTAGCCTTTTCATATTTCCTATTCACATTTTGTGAATTAATCTAGTGAAAAAAACGGCTGTAGCTTAGTGCAACAAGCTGATCAAATTATTTCAATTGAATTATGTAAAAATTTGTTTACAAATTAAAGTTACTTTAAACTGTATTTTTACAAACATTTTTTACGTGTAAAAATTTTAATTATTAAAGCATTAAATTGTTAACAAATTTTTACATAATTCAATTGAAAGGTCATCTCAGTATGTCACCACTTAAATCAAATTAAAACTACAAAATTTGAATTTTGGGAAAAAATTTTTTTAATCTAGTTCTGCCGGAATTTTATCGTAAATTTGTTTAACTATTAATGTAAGAGCTATGTTAAATAGAGTAGCCTTTTCATATTTCCTATACACATTTTGTGAATTAATCTAGTAGTCCTGCCATAAATTTTAATTCACTTGTTCGTCGAAAAACGGCTGTAGCTTAGTCCAACAAGCTGATAAACCCGCAACAAAATAAGTAAAAATAGCGGATATGTTAGGCTATGTGCTAAAATAGTAGTTTTGGTTTTACGATTTACGCACTAGGTTGTAGATGACGGTTTATTTTGAAAAATTTGATATAAATTGAGAAAAAATGATCTTCAAGGTCCAATTTAGTTAATTTGGGGTTTGCTGATGCAGCTCGCTTGATTTTTTATGGCTGCATTGATGTATGTAGTATCGCTTAAATCTTATACACCTACAAATTTGTGAGGCCATTGTATCAATCGCTATTTCATATGGCTGCAATAGAAAAGATTGGCTTTGTACACAATTTTCTGCTAACTCTGGAAAAAATTTTTTTATTATTTGAAGAATTTTCAATGCAATGACCTCCATTTGACTTTTTACTTTAAGAAAAGTGACTTTCTTGAAGGAATCTCATTAATAAACATTAATTAGAACCCCTCTACAGAAAATTACTAATTCAATTATCATCATCACCAACGCCTGCAGCATCCATAGCTGCTCCACCACTACCGTTGGCAAATGGTCCAATTGCAGTTCAATCATCTGCTCCTACCATTACTGCTCCTATCATTGCTCCAACCATTGCTGCTGCCCGTAATCATGTTTACAATGCTGTAGCTCCTACTTCTACTTCTGCTCTCTCTTTTCGACCACTTGTAGCCGTTCCTCCACGGAAACAAGTCTTTGTCTCTCGCCTTTGCCCCGATACCACTGAGACTGATTTGAAGAATTACTTAGTCTACTGTACAGGATCCTCGGAAATTTCCGTTACTAAATTTAAATTTAGAAAACAGCGATCAAATTCGTCCTTCAAAATTTCTATTCCACCACCACTTATGGACCAGATTTTTCAACCCAGTAAATGGCCCGAATTTTGTATATTTCAAGAATATGGACTAAAAACCAATCTAAATTTTGCCACTCTTACTAAATCCTCAAAAAATCTCAGATCGTCCCTTGTCATCAAATACCAAAACGTAAGAGGGATAAGAAGTAAACTCCAATCCCTCTTCTTACATAGTTTTTCTCTCGATGCTGAAATATTGATTTTTACGGAAACTTGGCTTCACCCAAATATTTTAAATACTGAGATTCTTTGTGATTCCTATTGCATTTTTAGAGTTGACCGTCCCACTCGTAATGGAGGTGGTGTTCTAATTGCAGTTAAACAGGATCTATCCGGAACAATCTTTCATGTACCTAATACAAATGACATAGAGTTTATCTGCGTCTCTCTGCGCTATGGAAATTCTAACGTCTTTGTAAGTTGTTCATATGTTCCTCCGTCATCTGATGAGTCAACATATTTGAAGCATGCTTCGGCCTTAAGCTTTATTTCTGAATCATGTCGTAACTCTGATTTTCAGGTTGCTACCGGTGATTTTAATCTACCTTTTGTATTCTGGATTCCATCACAGGACTCAGTATTTTATTTTCCTGCTTGTCAGCATAGCTTTTTGGATTGTATGCTTGGCTTTTCCTTATCTCAAGCCAATTGTATTAAAAACTCGATTGGACGTGTTCTTGATTTATTGTTTACTGATATTTCATCAACGTCTGTCAATCGGACTTCTCCTGTTTCTTGTCCTGAGGACCCCTATCACCCCACCTTGGAAATCATAATTGATTTGCCAGGTTCATCCGAGGTTTTGACAGCACCTAAATCGCACTTTAAGCGATGCTTTCGAAAAACCAATTATATTGTCTTAAATAGAATGCTATCAAATACTGATTGGTCATTTCTTGATCAAGTTATCTGTTTGGAAACAGCTACAAACATGTTTTATTCGAAATTGTATGATATCTTTGATATTTGTATCCCACTGGAACCCTTAAGTTGCTCAACTAAAAATGTGCCTTGGAGCTGTGCAAAGCTTAGCAATCTTAAAAATGTTAAGGCTCGTCTTTTCAAAGCCTACAAAAAATCCAGACAGGCATCAGACTTTACAATATACTCGATTGCAAGGTCAAAATTTTAAGCCCTAAACCGTATTTGCTATATGAAGCGTTTTAATCACTTTGTCAACACAAAGCGTCGCACCACTTCTTTTCCATCTTCTTTACACTTTGAGAACAATGTTGCTTCGTCTAATGACGATATTGCCAAATTTATTTGCCAAATTTTTTCAATCGACCTACTCGTCGTCTGCTCCTTGCTATGGCTATCCTTATCCGATTCATTCTTATGACTCTATACAATGTCCATCTCTCTCATATTCATCTGTTTTTAATGGTCTGCTTTCCCTAAAGTCTAATCTCTCGCCTGGTCCACACGATGTTCCTTCATGTATCTTAAAGCTATGTGCTAACTTCCTTGCCTATCCAATTTTCATTCTTTTTTCTAAATCGCTTGAGCAATCAATATTTCCTAAGAATTGGAGGGAATCACTTATTATTCCTTTACATAAAAAGGGATCTCGAGCGGACATTGCTAACTACAGAGGTATTGCAAAACTCTCTGCGATTCCAAAACTTTTCGAAAAATTAATAACATCACAGCTACAACATTCCTGTTCATCTCTCATTTCACATTTTCAGCATGGTTTTGTTAAAAACAGATCGATTACTACCCTTCAGTTCGCTGTACTAGTACATGGGTGCCGACTTTGGTACTTACTGGTAGCCATCGGTACTCGCTTGCCAATCCACCAGGGGTAACCAATCGCTACCTCATCGCTTTACTTGTAAGTAGTGGAGTAAGTACCGAGAACTCCCGGTAGTACAGTAAGTACCTCCAGTTGGTAGGACAGTAAGTACCTTCACCCGGTAGTACTGTAAGTACCTCCACCCGGTAGTACAGTAAGTACCTCCATCCGGTAGTACAGTAAGTACCTCCACCCGCCTGTAGTACTGTAAGTACCTCCACCCGGTAGTACTGTAAGTACCTCCACCCGGTAGTACTGTAAGTACCTCCACCCGGTAGTACAGTACCTCCACCCTGTAGTACTGTAAGTACCTCCACCCCTTAGTACTGTAAGTACCTCCACCCGGTAGTACTGTAAGTATCTCCATTTCGTAATAGTGTAGTACCCACCAGGCGGTGTATTTTCAGATTTTTTCAACGTTTATTTTTTTATACGATATTACTAATGAACATTATTCTCATTTTTTTTTTAAATTATTATTAGTTATTATTATTAAAAATAGGTTTTACTGAAAAAAATCATTATTGTTTTTAATAATAGCGTTAGTATGCTCAGTAATTATTAATATTATAATATTTTATAAACTTTCATTATTGTTATTGAAATCATTTTCAATTTTAGAATTAAAAGTATTAGGTATATTTTTTTTCGCTGCTGGCTCTTTTAAATACCCTCTTTTTTTGGAGCTGTATAGTATCGCGCAGCTATTTGTTTGCTGTTGCACCATTCAAGGAAATTGAATCTGAAAAAGGAAAAAAAAAAAAGAAGAAAATTAGCAAAGCAAAGTATTATACAAATGAATTATTCAACTTACCAAGCAGAGCTCCATAAAAATTGTTTTGACCCTTAAGGGCTGCTTTACACTGCACGCCATCCACATTGTAGGCCATCACCAGATCGTCATTCAAAACGTGTTTTAAATTTTTTAAAACACCCTCTGGCGAAAGAATAGATCGCATGGTAAAAATCTGTTAAAAGAGAAGCGGACTTGTAATACTTGTTTTTGTTTGGCATGTTATACATTTTGACAAAATCCAATTTTTTTTGATAGTAGACCCATATATTCTGAAACTTGATACATTTGTTAGCATCACTTGATACCCACTTTTCAAATAAAGCCTAGGTTAGCGATTTATGGGTACTTTTGTACTAGCAACACACAGTAGCTTTTATGGGTCTACTACCGCAGTAGTTTTTAGTTTTGTACTGTGTTATATAGTGATTTATACTTACATAAGATTCCCTGGTAGAAGAATTAATTTCTCCATCTATCTTCAGGAGCTCTGCTTTTGATTTTAACGGGAATTTTGAGTGCAGTCCCACATCCTGAGCACGCTGCTGTACCAAGCTGCTGATGGCCTTACTTTGGCTTGCCAGTCCCTCTCCAATTACCTCTACTTGGCCATGGGTCACACTTTTGTCAGCTGAAAATACAAAATATATTTATTGAATTTTAAAATATTTAGGAATTGATTTACTTTTACCTTTCAGTTCATCCAATTTTGCAGACTGCTGATCAATTTTTAAAGACTGCTCCTCCACCTTTGCAGTCAGTACATCAATTTTTTTCTCCAAGCGTTCCAACAAATTTGAGCAGCAGCAGTTCGATTGGGTTGGCTGCGTGAATTGGGGTTCTAAATTTTTACACAAAAACTTTCATTATAATGAATTATAAATGAAAATAATCAGTAACTTACTTGATATTTTAAATAAAGGGCGTTTCAATTTGCGGCTTGGGCTGGACATTATGACTTTCCTAAAGTTAATACAAATTAATATAAAAACGAGAAGGCAAAGCTAACTTCGACTGTGCCGAAGTTTTAATACACTTGAAAAACTTTACTCCAACTGACTTAACCAGTAAAATATATATAGGATATAGATATCAGATATTAAACGAGAAGGCAAAGCTAACTTCGACTGTGGCGAAGTTTTAATACACTTGAAAAAGTTTACTCCAACTGATTTAACCGGTAAAATATATATAGGATATAGATAATTTAAATTTTTAAATCATTATTAATAAACATTTGATTTCATAAAAAAAACTTTTCTTAGTAAAACACATTTTTCGTCTGATCGGTTCTATGGCAGCTATATGCTATAGTGATTTTGATAAATTTTTCCATAAATGTGTGGAAGCATATAAAACTAACACATACCAAGATTGGTGACGCTACGATGGAAAACAAAAAAGTTTTTCTCACTAGATATAGTTTTTTGACCGACCGTTTCTATGGCAGCTATATGATATAGCCATCCGATTTTGATAAATTTTTCAAGAAACGTGTAGAAGCATATTAAACTAACATATACCAAGATTAGTGACGCTACGATGGAAAACAAAAAAGTTTTTCTCACTAGAACTAGTTTCGACCGTTTCTATGGCAGCTATAAGATATAGTCATCCGATCCGGCCGGTTCCGGCATATTAGTTGCGTGCAGTAAAAAGAAGACTCTGTGCAAAATTTCATCTGGATAGCTTTAAAACTGAGGGACTAGTTTGAGTAGAAACAGACAGAAGGACGGTCGGACAGACGGACAGACGGACAGACGGACAGACGGACAGACGGACAGACGGACGGATGGACAGACGGAATTGAACTCAGCTCGTCGTCCTGATCAAGAATATATATAGTTTACTCAACTGGATTTCACCAGTAAAATATATATAGGATATAGATATCAGATATTAAAAAAATTTTAAATCATTGATAAAAAATAGGAAACCATAAAAAAAAATTTTTCTTAGTAAAACACATTTTCCGACCGATCGGTCCTATGGCAGCTATATGCTATAGTCATCCGATTTTTATAAATTTTTTTAAAAATTTGTAAAAGCATACAAAACTAATATCTACCAAGATTGGTGACGATACGATGGAAAACAAAAAAGTTTTTCTCACTAGAACTTGTTTTTTGACCGACCGTTTCTATGGCAGCTATATGCTATAGTGATCCGATTTTGATACATTTTTCCAGAATTATGTGAAATCATATAAAACTATCATATACCAAGATTAGTGACGCTACGATGAAAAACAAAAAGTTTTTCTCACTAAAACTTATTTTCCGACCGATCGTTCCTATGGCAGCTATATGATATAGTCATCCGATTTTGATAAATTTTTTCGAAATTGTGTGGAAGCATATAAAAGTGATATATACTACGATTGGTGACGCTACGATGAAAAACAAAAAAGTTTTTCCCACTAGAACTAGTTTTTTGACCGACCCTTTATATGGCAGCTATATGATATAGTGACCCGATTTTGATAAATTTTTTCACAATTATGTGGAAGCATATAAAACTAACATACACCAAGATTTGTGCCGCTACGATGGAAAACAACAAAGTTTTTCTAACTAGAACTAGTTCTAAGACCGATCGTTCCTATGGCAGCTATATGATATAGTCATCCGATCCGGCCGGTTCCGACATATTAGTTGCGTGCATTAAAAAGAAGACTCTGTGCAAAATTTCAGCTCGATAGCTTTAAAACTGAGAGACTAGTTCGCGTAGAAACAGACAGACGGACAGACGGACGGACGGACAGACGGAATTGAACTCAGCTCGTCGTCCTGATCAAGAATATATATAGTTTATGTGGTCGGAAATGAATATTTCTATGCGTTACAAACTTCTGGGCAAAATTAATATACACTTTTCAAGTGTATTAATCAAATTAAAATTTTTGAAATAACCTACTAATTCCAACTTACTTGAGGCAGATCTCTAGAATCCAGCCAAAAGTGAAATTGAATATGTAAAATAATTTGAATAATACAAATTACAAATTTTATTTTTTCGCGAAAAACACGTTCGACTCAATTGTGATGGCTTATTGGCAAAAGATGGCCATTCAACCGGACCGTTCGTTGGGTGAATATGTGCTAAATAGCACGTAAATTGGGATGATAATTACACTGAGAAAAAAAAATTATTTGAAAGCGGAGTGAGTGCTATAATTCTTAACTGGTTGTGGCAGAATATATATGAATATATACAAATATGCCATAGTCGTTACTAATTATACACTTGAAAAGTGTATATTAATTTTGCCCAGAAGTTTGTAACGCATAGAAATATTCATTTCCGACCACGTTAACTATATATATTCTTGATCAGGACGACGAGCTGAGTTCAATTCCGTCTGTCCGTCCGTCCGTCTGTCCGTCCGTCCGTCTGTCCCTCCGTCTGTCTGTGTCTACGCGAACTAGTCCCTCAGTTTTGAAGCTATAGAGCTGAAATTTTGCACATAGTTTTCTTTTTACTGCACGCAACTAATATGTCAGAACCGGCCAAATCGGATAACTATATCATATAGCAGCTATATAAACGATCGGTCCAAAAACTAGTTATAGTAAGGAAAACTTTTTTGTTTTCCATCGTAGCGTCACTTATCTTGGTATATGTTAGTTTTATATGCTTTCACATGATACAGGAAAAATTTATCATAATCGAATCAGTATAGCATATAGCTGCCATAGAAACGGTCGGTCAAAAAACTAGTTTTAGTGAGAAAAACATTTTTTTTTCCATCGTAGCGTCACTAATATCGGTATTTGTTAGTTTTATATGCTTTCACATAATACAGGAAAAAATCATCAAAATTAGATGACAATATTATATAGCTCCCATAGAAACGGTCGGTCAAAAAACTACTTCTAGTGTTTTCTATCGTTGCTTCCCCAATATTGGTATATATTAGTTTTATATGCTTTCACATAATTTAAAAAAAATGTATCAAAATCCGATGACTATAGCATATAGCTAACATAGGACCAATCTGTCGGAAAATGTGTTTTAATCATCATTACCTATCGATCCGCCATATATCATTTCCAGTCCAGATGAGCTATAGTAGAGTTGCCACCCCCGCAATTTGTAAAAAAAACTCATATCTTCGACAATTTTGAAAATACATTGTTAAAAACTTTTAGACATATATTTAAATCATCATTACCTATCGATCCGCGTTACATCATTTCCTGATCAGATGAACGATAATATAGTTCACGCCCCCGCAATTTGAAAAATACCTCATATCTCCCACAATTTGTATACGCTTGAAAAGTGTATATTAATTTTGCCCAGACGGAAGGCTCTAAGCAAATAATTTTCAATACCTAGAAGCGACATCTCATACAAACATATTTGTATGGCGGGTCTTGCTAGTGGGACCCGCATTTTGCAACAAAACCCGACAGTACGTTTCATTAAGATCACGAGGCAACGCAGAAAGATTGCGGATGCGTGGAGTTACGAAGCATCACAAATTTTAAAAATAGAATCTAGAAGCTAATCCTCTTTTTAGCTGTCTCCCCGGCAAACCGCAAAATGTATCTGTGACATTTCAGCAGGGGGAAAAGAAGAGAAGAAGAAAGGTGTAAGATGATGGTGTAATTTTTTAGAGGAAAAATTGACAAAGCCTGGAGTGATCGGGCCGCCAGGATCCCCTTTTATTTGACTTAGAATATTTAGAAAAGTATCAGGCGAAACAAATGAAAAAGTGCCAAAGCTGTCTGCGACTGTTTGCAATCAAATGACAAACAGTCGAAGCAGTCGTCGACTGTTTGTTTCTACATACAAATTTTAGAAAAGTCGCAGTCCAGGCAAATGAATAACTGTCAAACATTGCCTACTTATATGATGTGCTATTTTTCAAATTTCGTTTTTTGATTTTGATTTGCCTGAGACTGTTCAGATTTTCAAATCAGAAGTTTAAGCAGCAGCAGCCTTTAGAAATTAATCAAAAAATATCAGCTCAGTTAAGCAGAATTTTACGATTTTTGCTACTATATAAAAAGCAATTTAAACAATGGAAAAAAAAAAACGAGAAGGCAAAGCTAACTTCGACTGTGCCGAAGTTTTAATACACTTGAAAAACTTTACTCCAGCTGATTTTACTGGAAAAATATATATAGGATATAGATATCAGATATTTAAAATTTTTAAATTATTGATAATAAAAAATTTGATACCATAAAAAAAAACTTTTCTTAGTAAAACACATTTTCCGACCGATCGTTCCTATGGCAGCTATATGCTATAGTCATCCGATTTTGATAATTTTTTTCGAAATTATGTGAAAGCATATAAAACTAATATATACCAAGATTGGGGACGCTACGATAAAAAACAAAAAAGTTTTTCTCACTAGAAGTCGTTTTTTTACCGTCCGTTTATATGGCAGCTATATGCTATAGTCATCCGATTTTGATAAATTTTTTCAGAATTATGTGGAAACATATAAAACAAATATATACTACGATTGGAGACGCTACGATGGAAATCAAAAAAGTTTTTCTCACAAAGACTTATTTTTCGACCGATCGTTCATATGGCAGCTATATGCTATAGTGATCCGATTTTGATACATTTTTCCATAATTATGTGAAAGCATATAAAACTAACATATACCAAGATTAGTGACGCTACGATGGAAAACAAAAAAGTTTTTCTAACTAGAACTTGTTCTTAGACCGATCGTTCCTATGGCAGCTATATGATATAGTTATCCGATCCGGCCGGTTCCGACATATTAGTTGCGTGCAGTAAAAAGAAGACTCTGTGCAAAATTTCAGCTCGATAGCTTTAAAACTGAGAGACTAGTTCGCGGACGGACAAGCGGAAATGAACTCAGCTCGTCGTCCTGATCAAGAATATATATAGTTTATGGGGTCGGAAATGAATATTTCTAAGCGTTACAAACTTCTGGGCAAAATTAATATACACTTTTCAAGTGTATAAAAATTAATTTTCGGCTTAGGTTAAGTATAAAGTGTTTATTTTTAAATGAAATTTCTGTTTCACATTGCAATGGCTAGAAAATAGCAATTTTGAAAATTAACAGAACTGAAAGTGAATAAGAGAATGATGCAAATTTCGTAGCATTTTGATTATATGATATTATTGGGTATCACTCTATTGCTGTTTCCTCCATTGGCTGAACCAAGCCCAAATGCCACTCCAAAGCTTGCGTTCCTGCGCTTCCGGCACTTTCGGGGCCAAATTGCGACTGCGTCCCACAGTGGAGCTACTGGAGCTGTGTGGCGTAGTGCTTTGATTTTGGTGAACGCTCTCGGCTTCCGTTGACGACTCAGTGGAATAAATCGAAATGGTATGAACGCTCTCAGCTTCCGTTGACGACTCCGTGGAAGAATTTGAAATAGTATCGAACATCGCCTCTGGAATCAGAATCGGACTAGAATCCGTTTGGGTGGCCGACAATGTTACGGCTTCGGGCTCAGTTGTCAATATTTCTTGCTGCTCCTCATTTTCATAATCCGGCTGGTTAATATTATCAGACGAATGTACTACCCGACTGTTACTCAAACTCGGTAATTCCTAAGCCGCATGACGCGTCTTTGTCTCAACTTCAAGAATAGCCTGAGCAGGGGCCTGATCTTCCGTTGATTGGCCGCGTTTACGCACAATACGTTGGAATCTTGGAGTCAGGTGTTCGATTGCAGCCAGCAAGTCCTCGGCAGTCAAATTTTGTACGTATATTCTCGAGATACGTATTGATTCAAAATCCCAACGACGCCCTGCTCATGACGTTCCATATGATCGCGTAGATTGACTGTGCGAGAATTTGAACGTACAATAGGGAATTGTTTTAGAAAAAATGAATTAAAATTTTATATTGTTGCATATATTTATCGATGTTGTCCAGTTTACGCAAACCCCACATACGCCTCAAGCGCTGGTTTTCCTCTACGTTTCTCCTACCTCTCCATTACCTTGGCATAACCGCCTTGGTATTGTCCACATGTTGCTCCAGCAAAACATTCTGTTGCTCTAAGTCCGTTTTGGTCTTGCTCAATGTTCTTGGTTCGTTCTCAGTGCTGCTATTATGCTGCTTATGGACGAAACAAGGGAAAACAAAATTTGAATTAATCGATCAGCGTAACGTTAATCACGACACTTCAAACTCATTTCCTCACCACCTTTGAGGTAGAGTTTATGGCGCGTTTTTTTATAAAGGTGGTTTCCCAATAGGCATATTCCACTCCGCATTCAATCAATAGTGTACATTTCGAAAGTTGTATTGCTGAAGAGCTCAGTTAGCCTATTGCAACTTTGAAGAAAGTTTTATGGATACAAAAACAAGGAGTCAGCAGTACTTTAGTTTCCAGCTGCTTGCAGCACAGGATACGTCTGTTTACGTCTTCCTAATGATGTTTCCAATATATACAAATTTCGTTATTACAAAAATGGCTTATGCACAAGCTCAACATAGCATTATTAACCTTCTACTCTGTACGCCTTGAATTAAATGCGTTTTTTTATGAAAAGAGTATATATATAATTTTTATTTTTTTTTTTAAAATTAGTGACATTTTTAATAGTTTTTGTTAGTAGATCTATTTTTATTTTTAATTTGTTTCGCAAAGCTTACAGGTAAGGTTATTATCATTAGTTGGGTAAATGTTAGTACTTCTGCATTGAGTGTGGAAATACATCGTCCACAGTTATTGCATAGTAATTTGATCAAGGGACCTATCCATTTGCAACAATGTAGACATATATCTACGAGAGAATCGCCATAATTAATTAATTTTTCAAACATGCCTCTACTGAACAAAAAAGGTGATTCCACATTTGTGAGAGACATGTTTATTTATAAAGCATTTTGCAAACTGCAAAATAAAAATGCCACAATTAAATACATCTTTTTTGAAGGTCATGACTTTTGAACACACATTTATAACTCATGTTACTAATGCGGTCCAGAAGTTATTTAGAATACCTAATGAACTTTTGAGCAGTCAACGACTGCCCAAAAGGATCTAAGAAAATAAATTCTAGTCTTATTTTATCTATAAATAAAATATAAAAATGATTTTATAACAATGAGAACTATTAAAGTGTTAGAAGGACTTTCTAAAGCAGTTTTAATTAATTCCTCTTTTTTCAGCAAAATTGATCAAGTTGACAGGGAAGACTTTCCAGTCTTGGGTCATTTTGATCAAAAAGAAAAACAGTCAAAGCAGCGTCAACTATGAAGTTAGACAGCCACTTCTGGTCTCCAAAGTTACTAATTCTTCTAACTCTAGATTGAATAAGAAACGTTTGAGTTTAGCCCATGCACACGCTCGAAAAGAGTTTTACACTTCCAAACGTAAAAATGCACATTTGTTACAAAACAACTATAAATTTGAATTATTTAGAAGAATTCTTTTAAATTGCTCTTCCATTCTAAATGCTTTAAGTTGCAAGCATATGAATGATCAGATTGTACTGAGCAATTTAAAGACTTTTATTCTCAGAGAATGGATAATTCTAACTGGTTATTTGGTTGATTGTCTTTTTGCAAGACATGATTCCGTAATATTCTCACGAACTTTATTTGGTCCGAGAAAATCCCGCTTAAACAAACCGACCTTAAGTTTTTTTAATGCCCTTCTTTTGCCAGCTTTCTTTGTATTTTGAAAGCTGTTTGTTGATATCTCACTTAGGCAGAGTTTTGGACTAAATTACGCTTTTTAGGTTTAGCTTTTATAACCTTACCATGAACAAGAGGGGACCAATAAATTCTAAAAGCGCAAGTTCAACTTGTCGCACCACTGATTTCGAAAGATCATCCATTTTACGAATGAATCTTCCAAGCTTTAGTCCTTGTTTGTTTTTAATAACACTATGCTTTAGTGTCTTGAAAATGACTCAATTGACCATTGCTGGGTCTTTTATTGCTCTTGTCAATACAAATACCCATAACGTTAGTCCAAAATGGCGCAAAAACTATATATTTAGCCAAAATTACATCTACCATTTTGGGGCAATGGTAAATGTTATTTTGGCCATATTCTTCCTTGGCAATCATTTCATTGATTATAATAGCAAAAAGTATTAAAACGATTTTTAAATAGACTCTTGCTTGCAATAGTCTTTAAAGAATCTTCTCGATACTTTTTGCCTGGCTGAACAAAAGATGAATGCTTCTCAAGATCAAATGTGGCAGGGTTTTCACCTGTGAAATATGAAATTGCGTCGCTAACCATTTCATTTACATGGAGATAGAAGAATGGTAATAAGGTGTTTAAAACCATTCTTCTAAGTCCTTAACGCAACATATATTATAAGCCCAACCCAGAGCATTTCTAAGGAATTTCCTTAAGTCAGTGTACTATCTATATCAGCACACATAATTTTGGCATAATGACTTGTGCAAAATTGAATGCATACCTTCGGGAACGCACTACTTTCGCCGATATAAAAACGAAAACACATTTCGTTATATTCTGCAATGTCCAAATCGCAGTATTCTTTTAATACTGCTCCTATAATTGCGAAACTGACGTCAGTTACGACTCGTTTGCATAGAGGCAATTTTAATTTATTAAAAAGACAAAACCTATTAAATTCGCATAAAAAGCGACCAATATCATATGCTGTGTGATTTGACAGAATCGCATGAGCAACAGGATATACAATGTGATGCTCAGGAATATGAGCAACTAATGAATAAAGAAATATTCTTTTCTTTGCCAATTTCATTGGTTGCACAACACATCCTGTAGCATCAACATGAAGAGTATGCATTTTTAACTGACTTATAAACAAATTTATATGTTCTAGGTTCCATAAATATACCTCAACTTTAGTAGATAAATGCTGGATATAATGAGAATATCCCATACATTTCATATCGTAGGCATCTTTAAACGCATCTTTATCAAAATCGTTTTTAGAATTTTCCTCCGATATTAAATTTCTGTAGTAGGATAAATGCTCATTGACCATTTGTTTATCTCCTACTAAAGCTCTTTCAGGGTTAACTCTGTTCACTAATTGAGTTCTAAATTCAAATGCAGAGCTGCCTTTTATATCGCTTTTTGCAACAAATCGATTTATGGCTCTGCACTGCGAATTCTTTTTTAAATTTATAGTATGGGTCAAGCTCTGGCTGCTTGAGTAGACTCGCACAGTTCCATCGAACGTCCCAACAAATTTAAAATAGTTACAGGATGGATCTTTGCAGTAACCATATGCAACGAAAGAGTCATTGTTAATTCTAATGGATCTAAAGTTCAGACCACATGCATTATTTATTGAAAAAAAGTTTTCTCTAATAATGTGTTCTATACTTTTTTTTTCAGAAAACATGGTGGTACACGTTAGAAGTGTATCCTTAAATTTTTCTAGTTTCATTGTACTTAAAAAGTGTTTACAATGATTATTTGAAGAACGAATACATTTTGTATTGTCCACCATTTTCACATCTACATTCAAATTAAAATTTCCAACTCTGCAATTTTTTCGGAAGCACTTTAAAGTAGCTTCGACTAGACTTTGGTCTATAGGGTTGGAGGAAAGATCTTCAGGAAGAATTGACACATTGCTTACATCATTTTCAGTATGCCTGACTTCATTAACCTTATTTTTGCTTACTGAAATGTCTGAGAAATTACTATCTTTCAAATTAAACTTGAGCAAATACCGTTTAAGGGATTTGTCAACTGGTAAGCGCCATTTTGAGACGAACCACTAACTTTAAAAACGCGATTTTTGTTTTTTAAATTTTTATTTACTATGCTCGCAATAGTAAAATAATCCTCGTCTTTTAAATCTCCCCAAATGCTTAATCCACCTTTAATTGCTTCTTCAAGTGCAGTACTAAGTCCCACGATAGAATGTCTGAAAATTGGAAATGCAAAAAATATATATATTCTAAATATAATGCCATATTATACAATCAAATCAAAAAAGCTGTAATTTTGGTAAACTCAGCTTGGACCCTAAACATTATCAATAGAGTTCTGAACAGAGCTTTCGAACCGTGAATTAAAGCTGAAATTTTGGTAAACTCAGCTTGGACCCTAAACATTATCAATAGAGTTCTGATCAGAGCTTTCGAACCGCGAACTAAAGCATCTTTTTGGAAAACTCATTATCCAGAAGAGCAACGTTACTCTAAGTTACTTACTAAGAGTTCATTCGAAATAAAGTAAAGGACTTTTCTAGGCGTTGCTAGTTATGAAAGAGTTAAGAGTCAAGATTGATCCGGGTGGGAACTTCTTTTCACATGCATTTCGGTAGCATTCCGAACCGATTTAAAAACGAGAAGGCAAAGCTAACTTCGACTGTGCCGAAGTTTTAATACTCTTGCAAAAGTTCACTCCAACTGATTTAACCGGTCGAATATATATAGGATATAGATATCAGATTTTATAAATTCAAAATCATTGGAATCAAAATTTGATCACGCTTCCATAAAAAAAACTCTTCTTAGTAAATATTCTTACCGATCGGTCTTATGGTAGCTATATGCTATAGTAATCGGATTTTGATAAATTTTTTTAGAATTATGTGGAAGCATATTAAACTTATATTTACCAAGATTGGTGACGCTTTGATAGAAACCAAAAAAGTTTTTCTAACTAGAACTATTATTTGACCGATCGTTCCTATGGCAGCTATTTGATATTGTCATCCGATCCGGCATATTAGTTATGTACAGTAAAGAGAAGACTCTGTGCAAAATTTCAGCTCGATAGCTTTAAAACTGAGGGACTAGTTTGCGTAGAAACAGACAGACAGACGGAATTGAACTCATCTCGACTTCCTTTGCAAGTGTATAAAAACAACAAATATTGCCTACACCGTTTTCTATTATGATGACACTTTACTAGGGTCGTTAAATAAAATTCGAATTTATTGATAAATTTGTTAGAGTTTATATGTGTTAAAGTATATAAATGTGAAAGAGTATAATTAAGTAACAATAAATAATAAAAAAGTAGAATAGACCAACAATTGCGAGAAGAAATAATACTTATAAATGAAATTCGTATGTTCAAGTAAATAAAAATTCAGAACTTCTGTAGATATTTTTACAAATTAATTACTCTTTTATATAAATTTGGCAGCTAAAATTAAATTGGTGTTAATTGGTGGTAATGTGTCCAGGCCTTGTGTGGCTACAGTGGGTAGCGTTTGGGGCATGCGGGAGGCTGGGATATATATATATGGGTAAGTCTGATATC
>JAEIFT010000789.1:0-79729 GCA_018904225.1 Lordiphosa mommai
TCACATGTTTAAAATTCTTAAATCATTGATAATAAAAATTTGATACCATAAAAATGAACTTTTCTTAGTGGAAACACATTTTCTCACCGATCGGTCCTATGGATGCTATATGCTATAGTCATCCGATTTTGATTAATTTTTTCAAAAATGATGTAAAAGCATATAAAACAACATATACCAAGATTAGTGACCCTACGATAGAAAACAAAAAAAGTTTTTCACTAGAACTAGTTTTTTGACCGACCGTTTATATGGCGGGGCCATATGCTATAGTGATCCGATTTTAATAAATTTTTCCAGAATTATGTGGAAGCATATAAAACTAACATATACCAAGATAAGTGTCGCTTTAATGGAAAACAAAAAAGTTTTTCTCACTAGAACTAGTTTTTTTACCGACCGTTTATATGGCAGCTATATGCTATAGTGATCCGATTTTGACAATTTTTTCCAGAATTATGTGGAAGCATAAAAACCAACATATACAAAGATTAGTGACGCTTCAATGGAAAAAAAAAAGTTTTTTCACTAGAACGTGTTTTTTTTGACCGACCGTTTATATATGGCAGCTATATGCTATAGGCATCCGATTTTTGATAATTTTTTTCAGAATTGTGTGGGAAACATATAAAACAAAAATATATACCAACGATTGGAGACGCTACGAAGGAAATCAAAAAGTTTTTTCTCACAAAGACTTATTTTTCTTGAAGCCGATCCTATGGCAGTTATGTGCTATAGTGATCTGATTTTGATACATTTTTTCAGAATTATGTGGAAGCATATAAAACTAACATATACCAAGATTAGTGACGCTACGATGGGGAAAACAAAAGGTTTTCAAACTAGAACAAGTTCAAGACCGATCGTTCCTATGGCAGCTATATAACACAGATCATCCGATCCGGCCGGTTCCGACATATTAGTTGCGTGCAGTAAAAAGAAGACTCTGTGCAAAATTTCAGCTCGATAGCTTTAAAACTGAGACTAGTTCGCGTAGAACAGACAGAGGGACAGACGGTCGTCCTGATCAAGAATATATATAGTTTATGGGGTCGGAAATGAATATTTCTATGCGTTACAAGCTTTTTGAGCAAAACGAATACACTTTTCAAGTGTATAAATATCAGCCAATTATTTTTTTAAATATTGTTGCGATAATTTAGGCGTCATACAGCAAGGTATGTTTAGCAAGCTTAATCACAAGATGGCAAATTGGTAGGAGTTGCACAGATGACTGTTTCAAGTTTGCCTTATCTCTCATTAGACTCCTTCTTGCTGCTGCGCCTTTGTCGCTCACTATCAAATGCCCTATTTATATCATCAATGAGCTGAATAACAACTTGAGAATTACAAGTGTCAGCATTTATGCAATTTGCTTTGCTTGAGAGAATCGAGTGTGAAGTTGGAAATTTTCGAACTAGTACTCGATAACATCGAAAATGTGTGAGTTTTCGAATTGACACTTTTACGTAACAATTTAATAGGCAAGTAGGTTCAAAGTTATCATCTCTAATATTAATTTTATACTTTTTCTTGAATCACATTGATACAAAAAAAAAGGATACTGGTTGTAGTTTCAATTTAAGACAACGCTTATCAAATTGATATTGATACAAATTTTTTTTGGGTGTATAATTTTCTCCATTATTTAATTCCTTTTCTGACCTTTTCGTGGTATAAACCAAAAAAATCTGAAAGTTTATGATGGTGGTATAAAACCATAACCGGGTTCGGCCTTACTAGTCATTAAATTTAACTAGTCATTATAATGAACTAGTCATAAAAATGAACTAGTCTCTCTAATAAACTAGTTTTAAATGGAACTAGCAGTAAATTGAACTCATAATTAAAATTAACTTGTCTTTAAAATGAACTAGTCAAAAAAATGAACTAGTCATTAAAATGAACTAGTCAATAAAATGAACTTGGCATTGAAACACACTAGTCATTGAAATGAACTAGTCATTAAAATTAACTAGTCATTAAACTGAACTAGTCATAGAACGATCTACTCATTACAGTGAACTAGTCATTAAAATGAACCATTCAATAAAATGAATTCATCTTAAAAATTAACTAGTCATTAAATGAACTAGTCATTTTAATAAACTGGTCATTAAAATGATCTAAAGTTAATTTGAACTATAGTTTATTTCAGGGAAGCAAACCGCTCGAGAATTGAGTCTGGTTCGGCTCAATGTTTCAAGAAGGTTATAAATCACCGGTTCGGTTCATAGCATGATTTTTGGAGCAAGCTGTAACAGTTAATTTTTTATTTATTAATTTAAATTATCTTTTTTGAAAAAATTTATCTTTCATTATTTTTAAATTAAGTTTAAAAATTTAAATTTAAAATATAATTATAAGTATAAAATATTAAATAATTATTTTTTATATATTAAATTTTTTTTTTTTTTTATAGGTTTTTTTGTGAGTAACTTGTTCTAAACAGTGTTAACAGTTATGTCACATAGTCACAGTTATGCCTAGTCTTTTTATGACCATTTTTGACCGTTAGTGGTCACCGGCTACTAACTGGCTACAAACTCTCAAACTGGTTACTTGGTTTGCTGCAAGTTTGACATGGCCTAACTTTAGTACTTTGCCGCTACACAGTTGACAGTATCCGACCGCGGGCGTGTTGTAAACGATGACAGGCAGCTTATTAGCCTCGTGCCCCTTTCTGCTTTTCTATAAAGTTAATGGGATTCATATACATACATGTGTGGGCCTGCCATTTCCATCACCAGAGCAGTAGTAAGGCGGCTGTCAGAACAGTGAAAACTTTTGTGACTTAATTGAGAAACTTGGGGCACAGGGCTAAAATAGAATGAAGCACAAATAGTAAAAGCTGATAAAATTCTGCTTTAAGTTTTCCTTTATAGATTAAATATTAGAGCATGAAGTTAGGCAGAGCACAAATGAAAATCTTACTCTTCTCCATCTTGGTTCTACCACCAAGTTCTTATTGTAATTGTAAAACTAATTTGCATGAAAGCTCAACCATAACACCAAAAGGTGCATTCGCTGAATAATTAAGGCTGGAAATTACTTGGTAAGAGCACAAACATGTTAATGACGCATTAATTTTCTTAAGCAGTCAAAATGTTAAGACACAGCTTGGAACAATGAAACTGCAATTTGAGAGTGCTGTGTCTTCATGATAAACGATGGCAACCAATGGGTCAGGCAATAACAATTAAGTGCGCATCAGTGGATGGGCCTTTCATTAGAAATTGAATTGTTTTGTATTGCCTTCAAAACAAAAGCCGATTTGTGCTTTTTGCAGCAGGTCAAACAATACAAACTATTCTAAGCTCATAAGTCATTATTAGGTGCACCGGAGTAAAGCGAATGATATCTGCTTGGTCACAGGCAGGCAGTTATGTATATTTCATGTACAAGCCACTTAAGTGAATATTAATTATAAGTGCAAGCATATTATTAAGATCAAGCTTCAATTAATAAATTGAGCTGTTTTTAAATGGAAAATAAAAACAAAATGATACCAATCGTAATACAATAAATAGAAAAGAAATGCGTCAGTGCAAAAAGTTCACACACGACCCAGAGATCATAATTTTAAAGCCTGCCGCCCAAGAAGGACCCACTTTTAAACGCGGGACATTTTACTAGGCGCATATAGTTCGCAAAAGAACATCTTAATTGGAATATTTTTTGAAAAGATTAGAGTTAAGTTCTTATGTTGTGTCTTCAAACTCAAAAAACAATACCAAATACAATGGGAAACCATTAAACATCGAGGTTTAAGTGTAATGGTATGGGATGTTTTTCTAACTCTGGAGTAGGTTTAATACCAAAATTAATCTACTTGTATACGTCAATATTTGGGATTCTGTGATGTTGCCCTTTCCTGAATATGAGATGCCGTTAGTATGGGTCTTCCCACAATCAATCCCAAGAAGTCATTAAGTACTCTTAGACCAAGATTCCTCTAAAACGGTGACAGGATTTGGATAAATCGATGCAAGACGTTGAATAGCTGTTATTGGCAACAAAGACAACATAACTAAATGTTAAATTTATAGAATAATCTTAGCATTAATAGACAATTATTTTTAAAAAATGATTTATGAATACAACAGAAATTTTCGAAAAACTCTAATGGAAATAAAACAATGAATCTCATGTGGTAAAATTATTATAAATACACAAAAACTTTTGTTTTCCTTTAAACGTTTTTGCTGAATTTTACTGTAATGTTCAAAATTAACTATTATTTTTTACCAATATTTGAATACTCAGTTAAAGACTTTTATTTAATTAGTATATAACGGTTATTGGAAAACTTTTATAATAAAACTATTTCAAACAGTTTTATACCAGGGCTGCAAACCGGTCCGGAACCGAACCCTTCGGAACCGGTTCGGTTCAAGTTCTGGTGATCCCTGAACCGAACCGGGAACCGAACCCCATTAAAAATAAAAAAGGGGAACCCGAACCCGAACCTAAACCTGTTTTCTTATTGATGGGGTTCGGTTCTAAAAATAAATTGGCAAGCATAGAATTTATATTTGCACTTCGATGGTAAAAAATATTTCATTATTTTGATGAAAAATGTATCCATTCATATGCCCATGTATGGACGGCGACACTTTTTCCCATCCGCAACAAAAGACTGGACACAACCTCAAGCAAGTGAATTCAATTTGCATCTGAAACCGTATTTCTGTGTATTATTTTTTTATGTTCGTATGGAGATCAATGGCACGTGAATACAAAGGAAAGTTGCACTTTATTTAAATATCTTCATTTTTTTTAACCAAATCACAAATAAAGTTCTTTTAGCATTTCACTCTCACAATATGCCATTCAAAGCCGGTCCCATTTGTAGAAAAATAATTCTGACTGAATTCTCGGAAATGAACGTGTTCAGCCACACTATAGTTAGGGATGACAGCCCGGCGAGTCTGTGATTAAGTCACGGTCACTGGCAATAATCATACAGTGAGTGCATATTTGAGTAACAGTGTGATTTGATGACTGCCAGTCACTGTGACTATCATCACAATTACGCCGATATGGTCAATCACAGTTACTAAATCACGGGTACGCAGATAAAGCTCATCTCTTATTTTTAGGCCAAAAGTGCAGGTTTCATAGCCACAAAAATCACATCAGATTCAGCAATCCCACTACTGTGAAGGAGAAATGACTTTCGCTGTGAGTGCAAGTTGGAAGAATCGCTTAACTCTTCTAAACATACATACAATCAATCAATCAAGACAGATCACTTATGTGCTTGACTTCCAAGCCATCAGGCAGCAGATTATAAGGCATCTCGTCTTCAAATTCTATTAAATTATTTATTATGTACATAAATATATAAAATGCTATCTGGAACCCGAACCCGAACCGGAACCCCGTTCTCAATTTGAAGGGAACCGGTTGTGGAACCGAACCCCCAGAGTGGTAGTGGGTTCGAACCCCAACCGAACCCTGTCAAAATTAGAGGGGTTTGCAGCCCTGTTTTATAAGGCACTTGAAAAGTGTATATTAATTTTGCCCAAAAGTTTGTAACGCATAGAAATATTCATTTCTGACCACATAAACTATATATATTCTTGATCAGGACGACGAGCTGAGTTCATTTCCGCTTGTCCGTCCGTCCGTCTGTCTGTCCGTCTGTCTGTCTGTCTGTTTGTTTCTACGCGAACTAGTCTCTCAGTTTTAAAGCTATCAAACTGAAATCTTGCACAGAGTCTTCTTTTTACTGCACGCAACTAATATGTCGGAACCGGCCGGATCGGGTGGCTGTATCTTATGACTGGCATAGATCGGTCGAAAAATAAGTCTTTGTGAGAAAAACTTTTTTGATTTCCATCGTAGCGTCTCCAATCGTAGTATATATTAGTTTTATATGTTTCCACACAACTCTGAAAAAATTTATCAAAATCGGATGACTATAGCATATAGCTGCCATATAAACGGTCGGTCAAAAAACTACTTCTAGTGAGAAAAACTTTTTTGTCTTCTATCGTAGCGTCCCCAATCTTGGTATATATTAGTTTTTTTTGCTTTCACATAATTTTGAAAAAATTTATCAAAATCGGATGGCTATAGCATATAGCTGCCATATAAACGGTCGGTCAAAAAACAAGTTCTAGTGAGGAAAACTTTTTTGTTTTCCATCGTATCGTCACCAATCTTGGTATATATTAGTTTTATATGCTTTTCACATAATACAGAAAAAATTGATCGAAAATCGGAGAACTATAGCATATAGCTGCCATAGGACCATGGTATCAAATTTTTATTATCAATGATTTAAAAATTTAAATTTCTGCTATCTATATCCTATATATTTTACCGGTTAAATCAGTTGGAGAAAAGTTTTTCAAGTGTATTAAAACTTCGCAACAGTCGAAGTTAGCTTTGCCTTCTCGTTTTAAGACTTAATGGAAAAGTTAATAAATAAAAAAGTTATTACTTAAAAAATAATAGTTATCGAAAGACTTTAATTATAGTGATAGGAACATGGTACAGTTTATATAAAGAGTCCTAGTGATGCTAAATGCTTTTCGTGTGCTTAACACGAATTTATTTGCCAAAATGATCCATCACGTCAGGATTTTTTGGCAATTTAGTGGGCAAAAAGGCATATTTTGTGGGCAACCTAAACGTTGGGTCTAACCCCCTTTATATTATCGGAAATTCTAGTAGATGCATTTAAAAAGGTATATCTTCGCTTAGAAAAATCACAAAAAATTTTAAAGCTAAGGAAAAATACTTTACAATAAAATCAACGAGACTTAAAACAGAGGTATTGGTTGCTCACAAAACATGCCGTAAAATGTTCAAAAATGTTAAATTAAAAAAAATCCAGTGAAACAGATTCCGGGTTATACATATTTTTTATTTTAAGTTTTTTTCGAAGTTCAATATTGCATGTAAATTCCAAAAAAAAATATATTTTATTTTCTTGAAATCTGAATAAATAGATTTAAATGTCCTCTACATAATACATTCACTGTGTTTCGATATCATTCCGCATTCAAAATTTATCAAGCAAAAGGTTAAAAAAATTAAAAATTGTTTAACATAATATATATTTGCAATCATTAGAATTTAAATTAGAAAATTTTAAAATATAAATAATGTTATTGTCAAAAAAAATAAAAGGGTTGTCATTAAAAAATAATTTAACTGACTAATATATGGAAATTTCAAATAAATTTTGGTCAGAAATTTCATGTAAAAAAGATCCTCAAATTTTTTGGACCAAAATGATATCGAAATTCTTTAATTGCAGTTAAATTAGAGGACATTTAAATTTATTTATTTAGATTTCGCAAGAATCAGATATAATTTTTTTCAATTTATAAAAAAATTTTAACTTCCATCGTTTTCAAAGGTTTCTAAAACTAACAAATGCAGTTGGGACGTCTTTGGAAAATGTGCTTGTGAGAATGTTTTTTTTTTCTTTCGCAGCTATATACAGTAATCATAATTATTTAACTATACCATACACACATTGTTTCTTAATCAGATGAATGTTGGTAGAGTATTATAAGCAAAACAAATGATTCCGCTCGGCTGCACCGGCTGCAGTTGTAATGGGCAGCACTTAAACTGTTTTTCTGTTCTCAGCCATATTCTGAATTCCACTTTCACAAAAGTTTTGTGATTTAAAATCAGTTTTTGAACTAGAATTGGTCTCCAAATCACAAAACTTTTGTGGAAGTGAAATTCAGAACATTGCTGACTATGTCAGGTATAGAGTATATAAAAGTTGAACCTTACTGACTTTCATACTAGATTAGTCTTTATTTTTGCAATACATTCAAAAATATTCTGAATTTTGAATTAAAACAGTTTTAATATAACACTTTATAGTTTGTTAGTTAGCCGTATCAGCAATGAACAATCATTTACGTTATTAAGTTGCAAATTTTAAGCGGCTTCCACTTCGTTCTATAATACTTTGTTATTCCATCCCAATGCAATTCGGTGGCAAAAAAAACGAAAGTGAAAATGCAACATGAAAATAACGTGATCTGGGCGTTGGAGGCATTAAACGCCGACGCTTCGTTCGATTCAGCAGCTCCGTTGAATGAAAAGCTTGCTGTGTAAATAGAAACAAACTGTGTGCATTTTCACTTTTTTCCCGCGGCTGGGATGTGGCTGGCGTGAATGGCGTGTCAAAAAGTGACGCCAACGACAAAGAAATGGCAAAGACAAATAAAAAGTGTGCGACGTGAACTGTTTGCGTAAGATAATGCTAAAAGTACTTTAGCGGCAGGCACGAGCCCAGTACCCAGATACACATCAAATTGGCAACAGTAAATACGAGTGCGTGTACTGGGTAGGAAGACCAGACTGATTAGTAGCGTTTGCAGGAAAAGTTAACAGGACCGCAACCACACATGTTTATTATGTAAATGGAAACGTGAGATACTTCTGAGTCGACTGAGCTGTAATCCGTCAAGGTTGCCAGCATATTTATTTAAGCATTTCAGTGGCATAAAACGTGTTGTTGTCCCAGAGAATTCTACTTTTAAGCGCATTATTTTTTCTCATTACAGACTCATAACGACAACGTGAGACCGTGTGGCATGCAACGGCACCTGCCGCAGGAACTTCGAGCACACCCACAAGAACAGCAACAGGGACGTTAATGAACATGTTGAGCGATGCGGAAGAAGGACAGCAGGCGAAATTAAAAAAAAATGCACACAGAAAACGACGATGCAATTCAGATATATTAAGCTTAAGTGTCCGCCTGCTACTGTTCAGTCAACTTTGGCTGACCACGACAGCAACGGACACCTCCTACAGCCAGCCGTTAACAACTATGGGCGGTGTACCGCGCAACGATGACAACACCTTTCGACCAATATTGCCCATTGATATAAGTCCCGAGTTCATTTCGCGCAACGTTTTCACAAAAACGGGTCAGTATCGCGTCTTTCAGCCTGTGGAAAGTGAAAGCGACCTTCGCTTAACAGTGGCCATGAAGCGTAGGCCAGAGGCCATGGAGGCAAGAAAAGTGCAACTCAAGCCGGAACCGTCGAGTGAACTGAGCAACAGTTCCAGCAGTTTGCAAACAGAACTCAAGGGGCTGGAAGAGCTGCTTATGAATTATGTGGAGCAATTTTTTACTGAAGGCAAATACGAGCCCATGCCGGGTCTGGTGTTGGCGCTGCAGCAGAATCATACAAAAGTGCGGCGCAGCATACGTAGCACCGTGACGGATGCCAATGTGGAGCTCAACATACCGCGTGCTCTGCAGAGTGGCAGGCTTTTGTTTTTCACAGGTAAGTGGGGGTATTGCAGTTTTGATTTGTTTACTGATAGGCAAGTGTCATTATTGCAGGTCTCAAGAAGATAATGTGGCCCATTTACATGGGCTTGCAGGTTTTGAAAAGTCTACTCTTTGCCTTATTCCTACCCACCATTATTGGCAGCGTGAGTCGACTAATTGGCAAGGGTAAGTTCCAGGGAAATTTATTTTAAGACATTGATTAATTAAATTTTCTTACCTGGTTAGGCATTACCTCCGGTTCGGCCAGCTCTATACCTTTGTTTATACGTCCAGCAGAGCCACCGCAGGATTTGGACTTTAGAGATTTTGAGGATGACAAAAAATTCAGTATGACCGATGATGGCAAGTCAAATCTGGGCTATGAATATAATGCAGGTAAGAATTATGTGTCAAGTAGCAAGCTTTAAAGGAAAATGTTCATTAGACCGGAACTTATATTTTAGCTACTTTAAATGTGAACAGGTCCGTTTAGAGACACCTTTATTAAAAAGTTTGTCATTTTTTAGCACAAATTGTTCCTCTTAATTTTGTGGTTGCCTGCCCTTCACACAGTTCGTGTGGCGCCATACTTAAAAGTACTCAGTTATATACAAACTTTGGCTGGTACAAAGTATATAACTGTCGGGCTTGATGATTTATTACTTGATTATTAATTGTATTGAGAACAAACTATAGTTAGAGATTAAGTTAAGACCTGATAGTTTCAAATTACTACATTGATTGCCTAATATTGACTCTTTTCGGCGAAGGGGCAAATATCGAGGCATCGGGCTTGTGTAGAAATCGGGCCCTGGAAAATCCTGGCCCTTGCGATACTCTAAAGTTTATTTGTATCACTCATACGCAGTGTTGCCCATTCAAACATATTTATTTCATTTATTAACAATGGGTTTATGTATTTGATGTTTTTGTAATATTTAAGATCAGGTTTTCGTATCATATGAGTAATTCTTTAGAAGTCCAAGTTAATTATATATTTAATCCAGGGATGCAAACTGCTGGAAAAATAATAGCTGGTTCCATTAAATTGCTTACAGTGGCTCTGATCCACATTGGAGCTTCGGTTAGCATGATTTTTGGAGCTAACCGAACCGCATTTTAGGTTCGGTTCAGTGGTTTACACTTAGGGTCGTTTTCTCATCTTCATGGTTTTCAACTCTAAGTGCTTTTTAAGAAAATATATGTTGCCTACTCTTAGGTCGCATTAAAAATATTTATGCTTGTGCTTACAACCACCCGCGTATGATTTTTAACTCGTCCCAAAACTATGCAACATAAATTTTTCCAAAAAGCACCCAAATCTGAAAACCATAAAGATGAGAAAACGGCCCTTAATATATTAACATGCATTTATGAAAATTTTGACATTTTGTTTCCAAATTATATTCCTAAAAAACATATTGAATACTTCAAAATCTTAATTTATGAACTTATTGCGAGTTTTCTAGATAAGTTTAATGCCTATTAAAACATAACTATCAAATTCGAAACTTCTGCTCGTTTCTCTCTACCAAGCAAATCCTTAAAGCCGCAACTTGTAATTCTCATAGTTATTCAGCATATTGTTGATATTGAGTCAGATCAGCTTTTGATTTTTGAATCGTACCTACCCAAGAACCAAGCTTCGCATGCTTTCACAAAGAGTCAACAGTGAGAGTGTATTGTGTCCGAATAAATTGTTACGCAAAACGGCTCGAAATACCTTCTTGAACTAGCGACAGCAAATTGCTTTGCTTGATTTCCCGCAACTTGTAATTCTCAAGTAGTAATTCAGCATATTGTTGATATAAATTTCCCCCCTTACGACAAACTCGCTTTAATGAATCACAAAAAAAATATACGCAGTAATAGTCGCTCTCAACCAGATGTAATGGTTGTTTTTTCTGTTGTTGTTGTTGGACTGCTCCCAAACTTCAATTTCGTGCCTTGACTTCAAAAAAATAATTAAATAATGACATAACAAAACCATGTAACCCCTTTATAGCAGACCTTAAACCGAAAATTTTGCGGCACTTAAATTCCCAGAATAACAAATCTCCTGTTCATAAATTTGGGAAAATTTTTATTTAATCATTTTTTCTATAATCTTGAAATTTATTTTCAGCAAGTCATAACGTCACTTAAAAAAATCTTTATTTATAGTTATAGGGGCCTTTTGAACTAAATTGAACAAGTTCACTATATTTTATTGTTGAATAAGAAAATATTTTTGGTAATTTACGAGACAATTTTTCTTGTGGTTACTATGATTTTCTAGAACATAGCAAAATAAGATTTTCTGAGTGTAGGTTACGTAAATTACCAAGAAATATATCATTGATCAGTGAGCAAGTTCAACTGCTGAACGCGGCCATTGTCTTCCCGAACCTGAGCCCGAATCAAACATACTTTTTTTTGAATGACCCTAACCAACTTTTTTAAGAACTTAAATATTTTTGGCAAAAAATTCTCATCGTCGTCAAGAAGTTTTTGTTTAAGCAGATAAGTTTTAGATTTTTTTTTACCAAATGTACTAGCAAATGTTATTATCTGAAATATCCATCGCCTTAAACGTAATTTTGTTACATTGTGTTACGAAATAAGCATAACAAGAATGCAATAAATTATAAACTAAGGTTCGTTCAGATCCCGCGGGTTCAATGCTCTAAGACCCGGCTCTCAAACCGAACCTTTAGCTTAACGACAAGTACGAAGCTCCGTGCTAAACCTTCTTTAGAATATCAGGGGTTTGCAGCCTTATTTAAACTACAGTGACTAATCTAAAATTTGTGTATCTTGTAAATATAATTTCCTGCTTACAGAGGCCTCCCAACAGCAGCCGCAGTATGCTGCCTTTAATCCCAACTCCATAAACCAGCAGACACTCTCACGCTATGGTGGCCAGCAAATGATGCAGGATACCTATCTTAGTGCTATACAAAGCATTGGTAGTGCCTCCTTTAAGAACTCACAAAGTTTGTCGGCTGGCTCTTCTAGCCCTGGTGCGGCACCCGGCATGACCAAGAAGCCCTCACCAGCAGTTATGACCACTTTCCAGAATTTCCAAAAAGTGCCCAGCTCTTCACTACTGTTGTCCAACTATGATCCCTTCTACAGTCCACTGTTATCCCGTTTGGATTCGGTATTTGCCCAACTTAAGCTCAACTCGGAGAATGAGAACTGTCGCGAGAAGCTGATTTGTCTGATGTATGCCAATCCCGCAAAGTATGCGCCATATAGTAATCTGGTTTCCGCACAGCTGAGTCGGTGAGTGTGGGCGATTTAAGCCTGAAAGTATGCCCTGGCATTGTAAAACTTTTTCACACTATTTGCAGGGAACTGAATGAGCTGCGCAAACCCACCTCTGATAATCCGGACATTTTGCGCTTCTTCAAGTATATGCGTGCGGCCAAGGATGGCCAGGATGGCATTGACTGTGAGGTGTCGTTCGTTAAATGCAAGGAATTTAAGGATTTCGAAAATCCTGCCATGCTTTCCACCTACAACGACATCAACAAACTGGTGCAGGCTCGTAAATTGACGTAGGAACCGAGGCCAAAGTGTCAGTCCACGTCAGGCTGGCTGAAGTTGAGACTAGAAGCAGTAATTATGCAAATTTGACTTTAGATAGCCTAGCCATATATATAGAAATTCCTTAGACGCTCAGCTGTCAGCTGGCGTCTAATTAATGTGCTGTAAATAGAAAACTTTTTGTTTAGTTGTTTAATTTAACGAGCGTACTTGAAGATGCTGTTATTTGTTAGCCATTTAGTTGAATTTATTCAAATATTTATTGGTAATCCTTAGTTAATATTTATTTATTTATTTATGATTAACGTATTCTAACTCGATTATTATGTATTTATTTATTTATTTATTTGTTATCAATTTAGTCATCCAGAATGTTTGAGAATTATTCAAAGACTTAAGCAATCAATAAAGTTATTTTGTATCACTTTAAACAGATAAAGGAAATGGTGTCTGTTTGGTAAAATTGTAAGGGTGTCGTCCACTTTAAGCTGCTGCCATGGAATGAAACCAATGTGTCTGTTCAGCTATGATTGGCGCCCAGTTGCCTCCCGCAAGGGTGTGCTTTCAATCAAGTCAAAATCAAGTGTGGAATCCTGCAGCTGCCTAAAAGATGGTCAATGGTGGTCGAATAAAACTGCTAATACATAATCGACTATTGTTAACATTTTAGATTGTTTAATAATATCACCATTAAAATAAAACAAAAAAAAACTGACATAACTTTCTTGCTAACCCAATATGATCTAGTTCTAATACAACCTGATTTTCGTTCCACCTACTAGAAGCTTAACATTATAAAAGTATTCAGAAGGTCCGAATAACACAAGGCAACAAAATTTAACTTTTTACAGTTTATTGAATGATTGGTGATTATTCTGAAAGATTTTCGGGTGCAAAAATGCTTCAACACGTCTAGATATTTTGTAATTTGAGCCTATAGTTGGTAAAAGTGCTTATTTTGACCATTTTAAGTCAAGTTTTGAGGAAAGTCTGTTTTGAATCTCCTTGACATAAGCGTAAAGTACTATTCCTTAGCTTTAAAATAAATTGTGCCAAATAATTTTTCGATTTTTTTAAACGATTATATACCATTTTGAATGCATCTGTTAGAATTTACATAACTTCATTTTGCTGTCTAAAAGCATGTTAAGCAAAAAACACTCCATCGCCAAGTAATTTTTTATTAAATTATAATGAAAGTTCTAAACGACATCCATTGCATACTTGTGGGCAAGGGAACATTTAGTTAGCTCAAGTACTTGCATTCAAAATGGTATATCTTCGTTGAAAAAAACCGCAGAATTGTTTGAGATAATTTATTTTAAAGCTAAAGATCATATCTTTCCGATAATATAAAGGGGGGTAAAAACAGGCGTATAGGTTGCCCACAAAATATGCCTTTAAATGCTCAAAAATGGCACTTTTGCAGACTTAAGGAGTCTTCTAACTTTGAAAAAAAATTTAAAATATTTTTGTTTAGAATTATTATTATCGCTGGAACATTCCCCTTTCATCCCCTTTAAACCATTTTACAAAATTCTAAATAGTTTAGCAGATATAATTTTAGTGGAGCAATGTTTTTGCCGTGAGAAGTGTTTAACTTTAAGCATGTTTTTCTCGAAACCGCGTATTTTGACCTGGTAGCCATGATTGCGCCAGTTCTACTGAACGGATTTTGATAAGCCATGTTGGAATCGACACAGAACTGATGTAATTCTGGTCCGTACCTCAATCATGAGGAAAATCTTTTTTTACTAATTTTTTTAAACTAAACTACTAAAAAGAAAAACTTTGTAAAATCAATTTTTGTTTACAAAAAAATTTGAAAATATGGTTGAAGTACGGGCCAGAATTATATCAATTCTGATCATAACCTCATTTACCGTTATTATTTCCGATAACCTGGAGTCCCGGAATCAGGGCTATCACCTCTACATATTTTTATTAGTGACCTTAATTGGCAGGCTGATAACTTTTTTATCGGCCCTCGAATTCCAAAAAATTTGTTTTCTTTGATTAATATATTACACTAAACAACAAACTAAGTTGAAAAAGTTCTTATGGTTTTCCCTCCAGAATTTAAAAAAAAAACACTCATAAACCCTGTTCAAAGGTAGAAGACCCCCTTAATGCTCAAATTGCCCGAAATTATGCGTGAGATCGGAAATAGGTTAACACTTTTTTCAAATATCGTTTTAACAAAAGGATTTGGAAAAATAATCTAATCTCACCCAAAAATGTACATGAAGTTAACGTTTTGTTTTAAATTTTACAGTTTAGTTAAAGTGTAACTTTTATTCCTTTTCTGAGTAAGTTAAAGTGTAACATCATATTCCTTTTATTTGTACAAATCGGAATCTACTGATTTCTTAAAATATCAAGTTATTTCTCGTTTGAAACGATAATCTTAATCTAACCTGACCCAGTAGTTGAGCTTATTTTGTTTGCTTTTTCAATTTCCTGTTGTGCAATCCATTTACTTACTTATAATACGAGACAAGCAATGGCCGCACACTACCATTTGGCATTCAAGTTGTCCACTTGATGCCCGCACCGTTAAGAGTTCCAACTGGGAATAGGTTCAAATTGTAATTTTCCTACCGCTTGCGGCCGCATTGTTCAGGGAATTTCCACAATTATGCTGCAATTTGGGATTTTGGGGGAATTTCCAGTTGCAAGAGCAACCCGTGTGGCAAACACACTACCTAAATTCTAACACATGCATACCTGCACATACATACATTTGCATACAATTGTAGGGTTTGTTCACATATAGCCATGACTTTAAACCAAACAGTGGGCGTTTCCAAACCAGTTCAGCTGAACGGATTGCAGTAAAAGTGATTATTACCTCTGCCAACTAAAATTACATAATCTCTTGTCGGCAGTGACGTACTTTTCCCCCGTATGAGTCATCTCCATGCTGACAGCCGAAAGTCAGCAACGACGCGTCGTTGGCTCTTTAAATCAAACTCGAATTAAAGCCAAGGCCTCGACGTGCGCCACAATAATTTTTGGGGTTTTCTCAAGGCGCACGAACGCTGTCCAGCCGGACCCGACCCAAGTCGTTGACGCCGCTACCCACAGACCCACATCGATGATCGGTCCGCAACCTACCGCAAGTGCCAGCGTGTTGATGTCGTCTGATCGCGCGATCTGCCCCTCATAGTCATCATCATTGTGGGTTGGCTGGTTTGGCTGTCTGGATGGAATTGGCGTCTGGGCCATTGTTTTGTTGTTGACTTTGTTTTGTGCGTTGACTCGAAGCCCTGCTGCTGCTGCTGCTTCTCTCGTTTCATATAAAATCTTTACCGGCCAGCAGCAACGGCACAGTCGCTTGTGAGCCAGCAAAAAGGCAAAGTCGCTTTAAGTTAAACCGTTAAGGATAAACAAAAAAACACCCAAACCCAAGCGCTTATAGGAAACAGCAAAAGGTAAACAGCAGAAAAACGTTAACGGAAAGTGAAGTGATGTGAAATGAACTGCGACCATATTGTGTAATAATAAGCGAAAAAGTTGTGATGTGTGCAAAAAACAAAATTCATCAAAATTATAAATTTCGAACAGTTGTACAGTTGTGCCCAAGAGCTACATTTACTTTTATGAATCTATTGACCTGTATATGGGCCACAACAACTAATTTCCATTTATCACTCATATGTTTTGCAATATCGAAGAGTTGTAAACATTTCATTGACCTTCAATGGCAAATGCAAATTTAAAAGCAAAACAAAACACCCAAAATGGTCAACACTGTGGCCCAAAATTAAAGACAGAAAGTGTTCCATCATAATAACATAAACACTTTTTGCGAATTGAATTTAATTGTAATTTAAAACCAATAACGCCTTTCACAATTTAATGGATTATAGAAAGAATTGCATATGCTGTAGTTATATTATTTATTTAATTTCAAATATTTACAACTTTTATTGTAGTGATTTGAATTTGCTTTCAATATTTGTAATAAGATTATCTGCTAACCTTTGAGAAAGAGTTATAATTTACATAAATTATGGCACATTTAAACGCTAAAGCATTTTCTGGAATTCATGGTATGATTACCCAATATTTCCATAGAAAATCAAAGTTTAGGAATTAAAGAAATCACAAGAGTGCTTCTACCTAAAAACATTAATTTCAATCGGTAATCTTAATAAGTAATTCGTCTTTAAGCTTCTTCTTAATTGATTGAGTAAATGGCGCGTGTTTCAACCGAATTCCCAAAACTTTAAAAAGAATTTCACACAAGAATACTTACCAAATCCGATTTAATATAATTTAAATGAATTCTGTAACGAAAACTGCCCTGCATGATTTTGAAACATAAAGGAATATCTTTTTAACGCCAGCACATTGGCACAGCAGTTATCTACATCATATCTACATGCGAATTTTACATTACATTCTCCGTAATAAAGGAACAAAGAGTACTACATGGTTTAATAAGTCCCCGGTCTAACACAGCAAAATAGTTTTTTCTCTTGGCCTCAATTTAAATTTCTCTTCGAGGACAGTCTTACAAGCATTTCCACACCCTTGGGGTAAACGGTTTTTCTTGCTCCTCAAACAGCGTGCTGTGGACTTGTCCTGATCAAAGAGCACTACGCGCCGTTTTCTCATGTTCTTGTTTTTCAAATCCAGGCGCTATTTTAGAAAAAATATGTTGCCTTTTATGTCATATTCGGGTCGTTGTAGACTCAAGCATAGGCAGCATTCAAGTAGGCAACGCACATTTGTTCTAAAAGATTTGAAGTCCATGAAGATGAGAAAAGAGCCCTTAGAGCACTAACGCCGCCTAAAAGTCAGCAATATTCATTTTCTGAGCAAACACCTAGATTTTGAAAACATGAACATGAGAAAACGGCCCTAAGAGTTAAAGACCCCTACCTGGGAATGTAGACTCCTTATATGAGCTGGCTGATCTAGTTTATTTAAAATTTTTGCCAAGGCCTAACGCAGGGCAGCACTTTACACAGTTCGCATGGCGCAACTAATATCATAATATACCTGTAATAATCACGGTACCGCTTCTTATTGTTTTTAAATTTCCGCTATTTTTCGGGTTTCGAACCAAATTTACTTAGTTAGGTTCCGATTGAGGTTCAGTTTTTCAAGGTTGGTCAAACCTTGGAACCGTAAATTTTGATAGAAAAGCAATTTATTTGTAAAAACATAAAAAAATATTCGAAGTTCTTTATTTTTCAGTTATTTTCATTTTAGAATACTAACTAGAATTTCCTCAAGTAATTTTAGGTCTATTATTCTTTGATCAGATGAAATCTAAGACTTGTGAATTTTGCAGAACTGAACCAAAATTTTGGTTCGGAACAGGTTCAGGTTCAACTAATTTATGCAAGAAGGTTCGGGTCTAGGTTCAGTTCACAGTAAAAGAAGGTTCAAAACCAGCCCAAAACAGAACCATTTTGAATACGTAAACTATAATTTTTAGACCAACCGTCCATTTCTACTCGAACTTATTACTCAATTGTTAAAATAGGAAAATGAAACTTCAGTTTTCGGTAGTTATTGAAATTCTCATTCCCGAATTGTGTGCTTAGTTTCTTCTAAAAATATAACATACAAATACTAAATGCATCTCGGACCAAAAAGCTATATATATATCCTTGACCAAACTTTACAAAAAGTCATAGAATTTTGGTTGTTCGAATTTGATCAAAATTGGCAGCATTTTATGAAAGCAAATTATTAGTTTCGAGTCGCAACCATTGAAAGCAAAAAGCCGTTTTCTCATCTTCATGGTTTCCAAATCTGGGTGCTTTTTGCGGAAATGTATGTTTCCTACTTTTAGGACGCATTAAAAATCATATGTTGGTCATTGTAGTCACAAGCATAGATATTTTAAAGTGACCTAAAAGTAGGCAACATAAATTTGATCAAAAAGCACCTAGTTTTGAAAAACAGGCATATGAGAAAACAGCCCTTAGTGTCAGCTATAATGTATTTATTCCAGGCCGGGCCACACCATAGCCACCGGGGGCCGAAAGTATTCTTGTTTTCACACAGACGCACAGAAAAACTTGAATTTGCTGTCGATTGTGACTGCTCACCAACATAAGCACATTTTACTGTTCTCTGATTTATACTCATCTACACGATTATTACATCTATTTTACATTCAGCTAATATTATTGTTCATCCGCAAAGTATGCAATGCACAACAAAGCTTTAATGTAAAAGGTTATCTGGTCAAGCCGAAATATAGGCAACACATGGCCTTACAAACGAACTATGATGCTTGTGCTGTGCTTTGAACTTGAAAATTGTAAAGCCAAGAGAAACCCTTTGACATTCAAATCCAAATTCACACACACAAGGGCAAAGCTGATAAGTTGAAGTTCAAAATTCCAGCAATGGCATCGTCTGTGAGACTGCATTCAAAATGAAATTAAAAGCCAAGCATGAGTACTAGGCGTCTACGTAACCGCTCAAGCAGAACGGATTATGTCCGAAACATTTCTTAGTTAAGCTTTAAATATTTAATTTGTGCCACACACACAGTTAAGGAGCATTGAATTAAGCACGCCTTATTTCTTTCTCTTGAGTGAACAAATTTGAAGAGCCCTTTTTTCAGGTACATTAAGCGTGATGTTTAGGCATTTACCATAAATTGAATTGCGTACATTTGCCGCCTCATTGCGGCCAAAGGGTTAAGCGGAAAAACTGGTTTTGTTGCATTTCTCTGTGGACACACGAGCTGACTCACTGTTTTTTTTTTTTTTTTTTTTTTTTTTTTTGGCTTACCCAAAGATTTGAGCCAACTAGGGGGCAGCTGCTGCTTATGTTGGTAACATTATTAGCAGCAGCAGCAGAAAGCGAGAGTTATATTACGTGTGCGTTACTAATTGCACTGATGAGAAGTCGCTCGTCTGAGCTGTGAGCCAGTTTTGAGTGGAAAGTGGCAGCAATTACCAAAATCAAAGACTTCATCCCACGCCATCGAAACTCTTTTCGTTTCGCCGAGCGTGTTTTGGGAGAAAACGCCGCTTGACTTCGTTTTACCGGTTGAGCGTCAATTAAGCTAAAAATGGTTTATGTTTTTTTTCACTGCCGAGTCGATAGCTTCCACAACGGTACCTCAAACCAGCTGAGTGCTAACGCATTTGTTTGAAATTTTGTCTTTTTAGCTCACAGTCATGGCAATGAAAGTACTCAGCTGGCTGGCCCTGGTCAGTCTAGTGGCCGGCGAAGGTTTACGGCTGCCCGATCAGCAGTCATCCAACAATATACAGCAGATCTATGCGCCGCAGCCGCAGCAACAACAGACGCTACAGTTCCATCAGCAGCAGCCGCAACCGCAGCTGCAGTTGCAACAGCAGCCCCAGCTGCAACAGCCACAGGCGGGTCAGCCTGGTGTGGGTGAGGAGCGTGGTCGTTCCTCCCTCTTAAGCATTTTCGGTTTGGGCAATGATAATGATCCCTATCTGTCGCGTACCAATGGCAATTGCCTGGGCGGTGATCTGTCTGAGTGCTTCAAGACTCAGGCTCTTAACACCTTCGATGAGATTTTCTACCGGGATCAGTATCGGTAAGGCTAATGCTTAGATAACAACGCTCTTCCCAGCTAACTTAAACATTTTCTTAGTCTGTCGGACTTTGCTCGCGTAGTGCGTTTGCCCGAAACCCAACAGCGCTCACTGCAGCAGGAACCCTTTGAATACTCTGAGGAGCCACGTGCCGAGGATGATGACTGGAATCAGTTGGTGAAATATGCCATGCGACGGGCCGAACGGTAAGGCTTCATGAATTAATTGTGCTCATTTATGAAAATGACAACCCTTTTTCTTGCAGTTTCATTAAGTCCACCGCTTTGGAGGTGGAATGGCCCGAGGAGCTGACCGAGGCGGGTCGGTATGAGGCGCGTTTCATTGGCAACGACATTGATGATGAACTGGATGGCTCGGACCATCAGCGAGCGGGTCATTTCTGTAAGTCCCAAGCAAAGCTCATCATACTTAGAGCTAACTAATGTCCTTCATTCATTTTGACAGCTCGTAAAAAGTTGAAGAAGATGATTATTCCTTTGCTGCTGGTCCTGAAAATCTTCAAGCTGAAGCTGCTGCTCTTCCTGCCCTTCATTCTGGGCATTGCGGGTTTGAAGAAGATACTTGGTCTGGCCGCCATCATTTTGCCCGGTCTCTTTGCCTACTTCAAGTTGTGTCGTCCACCAGGCGGTGTGGGTGGTGCCTTTGGCGGTGGTTTGTCTGGTCTGTTTGGCGGCAAAAACACCTTCCCCGAGTATACACCGCAGGGTGTGGGTGCAGCCACTTACTATCATCATCATGAGCACTACGATGGCGGTCATGGTGCCCAGGGCCCTTACTATCGTCAGGAGCCCAGCTTTGCCAAGCCCTACACCGATTACTATAGCAAGAGCTATCAGGGTCAGGAGCAGCAGGTTGCCGGCAACTCTGTCAGCTTTGGTGATGCCCAGCAGGCGGCCTATAATGGCTACTATGGACGTAACACTGGCAAGGATATTGCCGCCGAGCCACAGCAGCAGCCTCAGCCACAGAAGAGTTAGAAAAAATCCTTTGTTAGAGCCTTTGTTGTATTCCTATAAGAATATTTATTATTTTAATTGTAAATAAAAGAAATTACTTCAATTTGAAATTGAAACTAACAGTTGGTTGGGTGGGGAGGGGGTTTCGCAATGCTTGGTGAAAATTTCACTGCTAAATGTTTTCCAAATTCTGCATTTGAGCAGCTTTTGCTTTGCTTTGCTTTGAAAATAAAATGCAGCTTTTAATTAAGGCAATGAAATGCCAAGGCGAGAAATTGAGGAAAAGTGGCCTGGCGTGTTTTTGTAGTTTTGCTTTTCTTAAGCGAGGGTTGCCAAAAGAAATCTGGCCAAAGTCAGGCATATTCAATTATACAAAAATTATTTATATACTTTTTGAAACAATTACTTACTTTAATATACACAGTACCTGTCAAAGTTTGCTTCAGGGATTCATCGGCCTCGGTTGGTTAATTAGCTAGAAGGTTTGTGTCTATGATAATGATCTATCTCATCAAATTGGGTTGTGATTCTAACTAATAGCAAAAAAAATGCCATCAGCATACGATCTTGGACCTTAAGTCGGTGGATCTGCGCAGATTGAGGGTAGCGTCCTGCTATATGACCACGAGACACCTGAAGAGTGACCTTAGAGTGCCCAAGGTTGGTGACGAAATCAATAAACAGGAACACACTGACCAGAAGACTGCGATGCAGAGGAAAGAAAGCAAGAAGGGGACCGTGATCGGTAATCCCATGATTTTCACTTGAATGGTCTTGACGGAGAAAATATGTAAGTAAAATATATGAAAGTCTTGCTGTGCGCGAAATTTCGGAGTAGTCTCACTTGTGGTATGGACATTTACAAATATTCTCATACATTTTACCATAACGTTATAAAATACAAAACTCAATACAAGAAACTTATACTAAGGGCCGTTTTCTCAACTTGCTTTTAAGAAAATTCGTTGTTGCCTACTTTTAGGCCGGTTTTAAAATCGCATCCGGGTAGTAGCAGAAATAAACATAGACATTTATACGCGGCCTAAAAGTAGGCAACACAATTTCTCCCAAAAAGCACCTGGATTTGAAAAACAGGAACATGAGAAAACGGCCCATAGATGTTTTTTCTCTAAAATGCTTCCTGAATGATATTTCTTCTATATAAAATTGTCACCTCTGTAAAACTGTCCAAATTCTTCCATCCCATTCCTCTATTCAATGCCATTAGCACCTCTTCTGCTGTAAGTTTGCGTTTCTCAAAGCAACGTAGCCGAAATTCTCTCAAAACAGGGCATCGCCCCCTATAAAATGCTCCATGTCTTTCAACTCCTTGCAGTTACATAATGAGCAGATGCCACCGTTAATTATTTTTTTTGGACAGTTGTTCAACCATAGCAGATCCCCACTCGCCTTCATAATCCTGGTTACTTCATTTTTGTCGAAACAGCTCATTGCAGTACATTGGTCCTACCTCAAAGTTCAAGTCTTTGTTAATTCTTGATACACTTCATGAGGCCTTGAGTATGTGTGTGGGAATCCGAGAGTCAGCACCGTTTTAGCTCTCCACTCTAGCTGACTACGTTGTTCTGCAAGTTGGCAGCACCGTTTCATTTTAACGCGTAGGTAGAAAACATGACGAAATGGTCATTCTGCTGGAGGGTCTCGTTTCGCTTACATCGTTGTCTGAATTCCTTTAATTGTCATAATTGAAGCCAATATTTTAATTAATCCATACATAAACCATTAACCATCAAATAAATTAAGCGTACTCCAGTGTCATTAAACTTTAATACTATAATAAAATAATATAATAGGTTCAAGTGAAATAAACTTCGAACATACATGTGTTGCCAGCGACTCTCTTCTTTTATTCTGGTAAGAAGTTGTATGCTGCCGTCGATCCATTCAGCATGCGATAAGTTGCTCTCCAGAGTTACCCATTTTGCTCGCACATATCCTTAATATTCTTAAACCATCCCAAGTTCTTGAGCATCACTTGCTTAGCTAGGAAATGTGGAAGACGAGTTACTTCATACTCATAAAGTGAGTAATATTCTGAGACTTCTCCAGATAACACAATAAGCATGGGTAATTTTTTTGGCTTGGACCAGAGCACCTAATTTGCGAGCACACACGGTTATTTATGCGGTTTATTTGCGCTCCTGATCATACTGGCATCGCTCGCCAAATATCGTTTAGGCATTAAATCAGAACGAGCAAGCCTTTTGCAAGCACGAGTAATAATAGTTCAAGCTCATCAAAGCAACAAGCAATAGTTCAGCTGCAGCTGCAAGAACGAACGGCGATTGTAATCTCTCTCTCAGCGCAGCCACAAATGAAGAGAGAGCACAATTAAAGACGGTTCTTCTTGCACAAGTATTTTTTTTTTATATGCGCTCTTGGTGGTTGCGGCGAGCTAATTGTTTTTTTATCTCTATGCAACTCCTGACCAACGAGCAACAAGCTCGCTTTGACTCGCGGAAAACGAGCTATAAGCAAAACAAGCCATTTCACACAACCAGCTCGTAGAATGAACCAACTCGCAGTTTCAATGACTGCGTAAAGGCTTGAAGCTTTTGATCAATATGCTTTTTCGCATTGCATTTTAGGAAAGGCTGACCGAGCAGGCTCGTGTACGCTTGTTGCAGGGTTACCGCTAATTTCCGAGAGTCCAGAGATAAGCTGCTGTATCGAAAGAATTGAGTTCCTAGGGATATGTCTTTTTGTAACAGAACGGTACAGTTCAGTAAGACATAAGCAAAATCCATATGGAACGTGAGCAATTCAACAGTTAGCCATATCATGTCAGATTTTTTATATAAGTTACTTGTTGTTGCAGTGCATTTTTATTTGGTGTTTTTTTTTGCCAAAAAAATTCACTTTTATGAGCATTTTCTCATGGCTTAACTGCACCAATTAAAGCTGGTAGTGCTACTTTATAATGGCTCATATTGGACAGCGCCAAGCTGTTCCCACTAGATGGGGGTTTTTTGTACCTTCCTTGTCTTCCTCGTTAAAATTAACGCTTTTAAATCGTAAAAAAACTGGCTGGTTGATTCTGACTTAAAACCTTAGACAGAAATAATAAAGCCTTATCATAAACAGAGTGACCAGATGTCATCTTTTGTAAAGTCACAATTATTAGAATTTAAGGCGTTTTTCTGAGTTTTATGTTAACATACTTTATTCTTTTGTATATTAGTTTGAAAATATGCAAGCAATCTTCCAAGTACTACAGATATGCTTTAGATGAAATTTGCATACAACCCACTTTAATATACATCTCGGCAAACTCTCGGTTGACCAACTTTGGTCTATTGTCAGTTCAAAGTCATTGCCAATGCTGGCGCGCTGCCTGGCGTTGACAATGCTCGCCAAGCGTCTACATCGACGGAGGAGTCGACTGGACCACATTTTCCAAAAGAAAGCGCGCCAACGGCAGGCAGCCAGCTCCACATGAGAAATTGTTATGACTTTGGCACTGGCAGCAGCCAGATAGCTAGATAGCCAGGTAACCAGGTAACTGGCTTGGGCGGACGCAATTTCGGTTTTTGGTGTGGTTTGATTTCGTAGCCAAACGAGTAGCTGGCTGAATCGCCAAATGGTGTTATGGACAAATCATGTAGCGGTTTTTGCGCCCCATTGCCCAGCCACTTTCGTGGCTTGTCACATTGGTGGGTCCAGGCTGGCCTACTTTCGGACAAACTTGAGCAGCTCTCAATTTGCTGGCAATGGCTTTAATTCCTGGAAATTGTGGGAGGGCCTGTGTAGCGTGTCTAGAAGGGTTTAATTGATACAAAGAAAGACACATTTTCCCTTTTCTTTCGCATGCGTGTCGAATAAGTCGAATCCGCCCATCTTCCACCCGCCCTGCTCTCTAAGCTGTGGGAAAATTGGCTTATTTGTTGTTGGGAATTAGGTCTGTTACTTACTTTCAACTAGCATTTGTTTTTCTTTTTTTTTGCTGTCACGACACACTCAAGGTAAAGACAAAAAAACAGAAGCTGCGCAAAAAACAAAGACAACCTCGGCTAACAGCTGCGATAACAAGTTTACCGACGACAAGGCCACTTCCTAGCGGCTAGAACTACTCCAACAAGTCGTCCATCTCCAGATCTACAAGATGTGTCTTTTTGGAGACCCGTTTTAGTTAAGCAAAAGCAAAACGTCAGCGTCGACAGAGGCCTGCATTGTGTTTGCATTGCTTTTGGCCGTTTTTCATATAAAATCGAATTCGCTGGCGGAAAATTTCGCATTAGGTTTTCTTTTAAGACGACGATGTCAACGGAAGCTAAACAGACGGCGTGACAATTGAGCAGAGCGAAGACGCGGGCGAGTGTGTGTGTGTGTTTTGTGTGTATGTTTGTGGCATAAAAAAAGGATAACCAGGATATTCGTGCATGTGTCCAGCAAAACAAACGAAAAGTGACATAAAACAGACATTATAATAAAGAGAAAAAGTGTTAAAAATTAAAAAAAAAAAACATCGCCATGCAAACATTTACGCTTTGCACGCTGCTGTTGCTGCTGGGATTAGTCCTGATATTGGACACAGCAAGCGCCACTCCGGCACTCGGTGCCAGTGCGGATAATTCGGTAAGAAATGGAGTCAAAGGCAAAGTCGTTGGCCACTAGGACTATGTCATTCACGCTCAACTTATATTTAAACTAATGTATCGAAAAAAATTTTAATTTGTGATAAAAAAAATACAGATTTTATTAAAAAAAAAAAAATTACGGATTTTTTTTTTTATTTTTTTTTTTCATTTTTTTTTAGCTTATTTTTAACGAAAAGAAAGTTTTAAATTTATTTGATTTAATAAAAAAAAATTAATTTGTGATAAGAAAAAAATATTTTTTTTTTTTTTTTTTGAATTGATTTGGTTTTATGAATTTTTGGTTTTTAATAAGCTTTGATTGCATTTGATTAGCTCATTTTTACCAAAAAGAAGATTTGATTTACCTAATTTAAAAAAAAAATTTTTTTTTCCCGAAAAAACAAATTTTTTCTTTCCCAAAAAAAAAAAAATTTTTTCAAAAAAAAAAAAAAATTCTAATTTGATGCCTCAAAAACTGTATCATCATTCTTTCAGATCACCTCCGACTATCGCAATCGCATGGAAGAGCAAATACTGGCCAAACTAAATGTAAAATGCAGCCAAAGGGACAATCACTCCTGCATGATGCTCAAATTGATTGTCTTTATGAATCGTTTGTTCAAAAAGTCCACCATCGATTTCAACGACAACATCAAGGTCATACAGAACAGGTGAGTGTGTGTGTGAGTGTCTGGTTATCCTTTTCTGTTAGCTGATTGTCTTCCTTCGCAGGGACATTGCGGAAATACCCGATGATCCGGAGGATGATCTATTACTGGCACGTGCCATGGGTTCGGATGAGGAGAGCTATGGCCTGTTGGTGGCCAATAAATTGTGGAAATTTGTACGCTCACGTACTTTGCGTTATAAATTCTCAGACAATGCGGACTTTGTGCTCGGCAGCGAGCCTCAGGGTAGCCTCAATATTGGCGTCTCGGTGCGTCCCATTGGTGCTCTGGAGGAGGGACGCGGTAAAATGAAGAATATGGGTCCCATGCTGATGATGATGGCGGCCAAAACGGGTGTGGTGGGTGCCATACTGCTGAAGGGTCTGTTCCTGCTGGCCGGCAAGGCTTTAATTGTGTCCAAAATTGCCCTGCTGTTGGCCGTTATTCTATCGTTAAAGAAATTGCTTTCGCAGAAGAAGACCATTGTGGAGGTGCCGTCACATCATGATAGCTATAGTTCGGGTTGGGCGCGTGCTTTGGATGGTTTTGTGGAGGGTCTGGCTGAGGTGCCGTCACAGATTTTGGCGCAGGATGCGCAGGATATGGCTTACAGTGCACAGCAGCCGGTACAAAGGGTGCAATAAATTATAGCTCAAGTATGCATAGCTTGTTATTTACTTTGTTGGATCTGGAATGAACTGAATCTGTATTTCAATCTCTGTCTTTAGCTCTTTCTTTCATGTATGTAAGTAGCTTTCTCTCGCTATCTCTCTCTCTCGCTATCTAACTGTTTTCCTGTTCACTTTCACTTGATTTATTTTCTTGTATTTGTAATCTCAATTAATATTTAATAATTTATTTTATATTTATAACATAAATAAAACGTATACTCAAAGCATTACCATTTTTGGGCCACCTTGTGTGCTCAATTCTTTAATTCTCCTTTTTTAGGGGGGTTTTTTTTTTTTGTGGATTTTTGTAGCATTTCATTTGCTAATTACACACGCCTTTAACTAGCTTAACTAAATGTGTGCGTCAAGTTTATCTAAACTAAAGAAAACAATTCAATAAATAATTATATTAATAATAAAGTCAGCTGAAAGCACTCCATTCTCCAGGTCTTCTCTTCTCATATGGCAGCGGGACAACCTCACCTTCACCTCCTCAACTGACAGCAGCGGTCTTTGGTTAGCGGCAGGGGGGAGCAGCAGCTGCATTAATTGGCTAAGCTTCACTTCAGGAGCGATAGAAGGGCATATGCTGTTGTGGCTGCACATAGTTGTAGATTAAGGGTCTTCTTGCTGGAGTGGCTGAAACAAATTAAAGTATTAATGTGTAAATTTTTAATAGTTGCGTCAGTGAGTAGTCCCGTGCGGTTTAAAGTAAATTAAAAATCTTGAAAATGAATTAGTTAAAGAGCTTTTTGGACAAGCTATGGATTACAGCCGTTGCAGCCGCAAAGTATGCAATGCTTTTGTTAGTAATTGGTGGCAAGTTCTACAAATTAATGAACATCACTAGTCGGAGTCAGGTATCGGCCTGCTAATTAGCACACGTTGAAAGTTAGTTAGACAACGGTGTGTGTTGGAAAACTTTTATCTCTGCCAGGCGAACTTGACTCCAGTGCAGCCTGAAAGTATGCAGTGCAATGACAAAAGCTAGCAGATTGGAATACACATGCAACCGATTGTGTGGGTGTGTTTGCGTCAATGTTAATGCCTGACAAAGGTCGAATTTTCTTGTCAGTAGCTTTTGATTTGGCTTTAATTAACTTTATGGAATGTGAATGGGATGGGATGATAAAGCCAACAACTTGCTAAATCTTGTCAGCAAAGCGAAGCTTATATATTCTAATGAATACGAAAATATTAGATAATACTATGTCACAAAAGCTTTGCTATTTTTCTCAGCGTTTAAAATGTGATTTTTCAAACAGTTCTGCGGCTCTAAATCACTCAAGACAAACAAGAAATAGACTGTCCCAGCGACCTTTATAATAATAATAAGCAATTAAATATACAAAGGAGGCTGGTCGACTATTCAGCTGTTTCAAATGTTTCCCACCTTCATCTTTTGTAGTCTTTGCCCAACGAACAGGAATGTTATAACTGGTTGAAGAGCCCAAGTTTAGTATTATTAAAATTTATTTTCTTAAGCTTTCTTTCATCGAATTCTTTAAAGTTTCTGAAGTCAAATTTAAAATTTTTGTAAAAATATACAGAAATAACATTCATTGACCCTGAATAAATCTCAAATATTCCATATAAGGCTGCTTTAGCTTATAAAGTCTCGGAGATCAAGGTATTCATGCAGACGGATGGACGGTCAGAAAAAAACAATAACTGTGTACAAGTACAAACGGTGTCAATAGTACGTAAGTACGAAAATACTTGATTCAAGTACAAAGTGTTAATATCAAGAACGATTTTTTCAATTCCGAAATACTTGATTCTAGACCGTTCCGGGATATTTTAAGTACACTTCGAACTATATTAAGATCTTTGATCATACTTTAAGATCGAAAATGTCTTGAGTCAATCCCGATTAACTCTTAAAGCAAGAATTTGCGTACCTCAAATAATAACAAAATATATTACCTTGAAGTTTAATGAATTCATAATTATTCCTCCAAAACGATATTGAAACCAAATAAAAGTACATAAAATAAGTACAAAATGTTCTTGGTTTAGGCCCATTCAAATATGATCGAATCAAATTTTTTGTATCGAATCAAATATGACTGCAAAGATTTTATTGCCTTGAGCTAACAAAGTCCAAGAGGTGAGAGAAAGTGATAGATCCAGTTGGGAACTTTAAAGGACACAGTCGTGTTGAGATATTTCGCATTTTCTATTGCATACTTTTTGGACTTGGCATTTTAAGATTATTTAATACTTAATCAAGAAATTTTGTACCTGAATTAAGAATACGTTTTCTAGAATTTTTCGGCTAACTGTAAGTACGAAAAATTCTTGATTCAAGAATGTTTGTTCTCATTTTAGGAAAATTAACAGTCGTTTTTGGACCTCACAATGTTTCATTAAGAACACCCAAGAATAAAAAATACTTAAAATTTTAAGTACAAAACAATATAAATTCAATACCGACCGCACTAGAATTCTGCCAGTCGTTTTTTTTCGTAGTGTATTTACTACAGGTTTATAGATCTGGCGTAGAGCACACATTTGTGCTAGGCACAGCTCGTTCCAGAGCAGATTTTAGTTTGGTGCAAGGATCGTGGACATGTAAGAAGGTCTCGAAATAAATAAAATGATTTTATCTAATCATTTGCCCTTAAAATATAGAATAGAATATATACAAAATTTCCGAAGCAGCAGTGTGGAACAATCGATACTAAGCAAAAAGAAAGTGGCTATCAGCAGAAATTGCTTGATGTAGCTGTGAGAGAAATCATGTGATATGGCGCACAAATATATGGAATTCAACGATTCAATGTAGTAAAAAGACAAATTCAAGTCAAGCTTCATGGAAAACTTGCACTTGATCGAAAATTATCTTTTAAGGTCTCCTTCCTGATGACATAAAAACTTATTTCAGCACAATCCTTCATATAAATGAAAACACTTTTGAAACGCTCTGAAAGCTGAATGCTTTTGAAACGCTGTGTTATTTATATGAAGCATAGCGCCGAAATAAATTTGTATGCCATCTGGAATGTGACCGTAAGCAGACATATTGAACTCTTGGTGAATAAAGCCATTGGTTTGCTAGAATTTATTAATGTGGTTAATGATTCGTATACGAGACACTCATTTCTCGCGAGACTGATATGGGTGTTTGGTTTTAGTATTGGGAACACTCAATCCTCTACCCTGTGTAAGCCTATTGAGTCTTTCCAGAAACAGATTCTTTAATTTGCTATCCTCTACTGAGACTCCCTTCTTACATATGCATTCCTACACTTGAACATAGGTGTACGATGCTGTTCATAAGCTCATAAAAGGTAATATTGACTTAGCCTATTTTAATGTTCCATCCAGACTAACACGGATTTATACTCCCCTCATGCCTTCCAATCGCTTTAACCACATGTGCCTTTCATTGTTCCTTATGTGTTCTGTGTATGGACTAAGTTATTTCCTCTTCTTAGTATTTCGAATGCGTGCTTTTGAATCATACTTTATCTTAGCTACTTTAACAGAAATCCTTTGCGATGATTTCTGCTGCGAGTAGGGGTGTAGCTGGTCTAAGGAAACTGTGTCCTTATTATGACTTATCTATATGTCAACCGATCAAACAATGTTTAAAATTGTGGGAAATATGTTTTTTTTTTTTGTAAATTGCGGGTGGGGCTTAGAAAAATTTAAAAGTTAGAATGCAAGTTACTATATATATAAACAATCTATCTATAGAATTCTGGGAGAGGCAGGGGTCGTGGCAAAAAGGAGTTTAGTTCCAAATACTTTAAACCTTTTACTCTTACCATCTCTGAGATCTGTTTGTTTATACGGACAGACGGACGGACATGGCTATATCGACTCGGGTCTTAATGCTGATCAAGCATATATTTATAGTTTAGAGCGACTCATACTCAATATACTCTTTGTTTCTTTGGGGCAGAGAATAAAAAGTCAGAAATTATGATTCTTATTTGTGTGTAAATGTGTTTCTCATTTTCAGGCATTTCAATGAACAGCGAATTTTACCCCAACAAATCTGGCCCCTAACCATTTTATATTATGACTTTACCCTTTAAAATGCTCTTAAAGCAAATGTGTTTGCCGTGTTCTCTTCCATAACTATTAGCTACAATATTGTGTGACGGCAAAATTCACTACAGCGCAGGACATTTCAATACCAATTTGTGAACTGCAACAAAGTTTTCGCTCGAAAGCGAAGCAGCTGCAGCTGTATGTCTTTGTTGATTAACGAATTGTCATTGCCTCAGTCAGCCCCAATATACGCATATTTTTGGAAGGAATTTTAGAGGCATGGGAGCAGAGTGAGTGCACCTGTCTGTGGTGAGAGATTGATTGACGTGAAAGGATATGCAACTAAACTGTGCGCCGAGTGGAGGGAATTTCACAACAAATTGGGCAACTTTGATGGATTGACGTTGCCAACTAGCTTGTATTTGAAGTTGAAAGGCAAATTTTGAAGTGCTTTGTTTTTATGTGCGTGCCAAAGGATATCAAAGTCATACTACGAGTATATACACTTCTCAGTCATCCTCCTCATATTCGGCCTCAATACTGGCCTCAGCCACTGCTGCAGCTATTGCCAATTTATTGGCCAAGTCCGGGCTGATGGCTGCCGGCCACATACCCATGGCTATCTGAAACAAGGATAATGCTGGTTTATGCTGCCACCCATTAGCCACTTACTCTTCGCTATCCAAGAGTCCTCACGTTTAATTTTGTGCCCCAAACCGCCATAACCACCGAGAGCAGCCAGCACTTGGGTATTGTTGCTGCCATCGCCAGATACCTGCGAATGCAGATGACTCTCAGCGGCCAGGCTTTCCAGTCCCGGATGGCCAGGATGGCCGGGTAATTGACCACCTCCGGCCATGGCCAAATGATGCAATGAGGCTGGATACATTTCGGGCGAGAGTTCGGCTCCATGCATGGGATAGTCCATGCCATAGGGCATCATGTAGGGTGTTTGCTCCGGGAACTGATACATCAACCTACAAAATTTATTTATACGGAAAATTCGCATTTTCCTCAGGGGCCGAACTCACTTTTCATTTGCATTATCCATGAGCTTCTTGATTAGCACTATGGCTGCCACCACGAAGGCAATTTTCGATAGAATTAAAGCCTTAATTGTCAGTAGGCCCACAGCCTTGGCGGCCACCATGGTCCAACCGAATGTGGTGGCTGCCAGATACATGGGTATGTACATTTGGAATTGCTTCTTGTCCTGCTGCTGTCGACGACGTCCACCCAAGAGACCACCGCCACCGCCGCTGTCGCCACCACCTAAGCCACTGCCTCCTCCCAGTAGACCACCGCCTCCGCCACCGCCGTTGCCGCCGCCACCCAGCAGACCTCCGCCGTTGCCTTGCAGACGTCCTGTTGTTGAGTTTGAGAAACAAGACACGTTTTATGGCGTCATATGATTGATGTGCGTATCGAACGTTACATTTAATGAATACAAATAACGGAAACTGGCATAGGGACATATGTCAGGCCTGTCAAATCACTCCCAGCACTCATTACCTGTTCCACTCGAGGCCTTCTTTAGCAGCGCCACCTCAATGTAATCGCTATCGTCCTCGGCTCGCTGCACACTAAACACCATGGGGCCCACAGGCACGCGTATGGCATTGCCACTAACGAAATCCATAAAGCTGGACAGGCCACGACCTGTGCCCCATTTATGTTTGTGCGCCTCATTCAGCACGGGCAGCTTGACAAGATCGAAGAGACCCAGCTTAACGGTCTCGCCCCTTCGATACGAGGCCATTATGCCATTTGCCAGGCCGTGCAGGCAGCTGGCATTATTCGCACACTTCCAGCTTAGTTTATCCATGAGGTCCGTGTTCACCACACTGGCCGGAGGATTAGTATCCTGGCTATTTGTGGGCGCCTTCGACTCTGAGCCCAAAGCATTAGCTGCATTTGCACCGCTGCGTTTGTGTATGGCCGCAGCCGCTGGCTGGAGACTGCACAGAGCCAGCAGCAGGCAGCTGGCGGTCAGGAATTGCAACATTTTCACACAGTTATTTAATTTAGTTAAGTTCGGTATCTACACAACACTCAAAAAAGGACGAACACGCGGCGTATCCTTCACATGAATAGTAGTGGTGGTCGATGGGGACGCGAATAGTTGGCAGTTGCTGCAGCGCGTTGCAACACGCCGCTATAAAGACTAATTATTTGCCGTGGCATGCAACTCAGTTTTATGGTTGCAGCTGCGTGCCTCATCTGCAGCAGCAGCCGCAGCAGCAACAAGAAAAGCAGCGAACCTGCTACAGTTTTGATTTCAAGCCAACACGCTGAGTGACGGACGTCGCGATGCGTCACTTAGCGGGCAGCAGCCATAGAAGAACGCCAGAAACAGTGGAACAAACAATTGAAAAACCGGGTAAAATAATTATTCCCCACACTCTTTGTACCTTTGGTGCAGAGTAAACAAAAAGTACAAGCGGCAATAAAAAATGCAGTGCACAGACGGCCATAAGGTTAATAAAGTTGCAGCGCGAAAAGCAATAACGCAACAAAGGTCAATATTGGTATAAGATTCGCCATCACGTCATTTAAGTGACGCCTACGCTTTGTGAAGGTGAAAATCAACAATCGCCTTTTGCAAAGCAGCCTTCAGCATGGTCGAGCTTTACTCAGAATTTGTTGCATGTTGCGGTGTCAGGAGGTAAGCCGTTTGAAGTTAAGTCATGCACACACGCAAACACACTCGCACTCTGGAAAACAAAGACACCCACACTCTTACGCACACAGTTCGCGAATTTGCAGTGCAGGGCGTTTCAATTGCCTGCAGTCTTTTGCCTTTTCATTGTACTGCAATTTTAATATTGCTCGTCCTGTTGTTTTTTTCTTGCTGATGCTCTTTCACTTGGCTACGATAATCCAACGCACAAAAAAGCCAAGGCATCTTTCTCAAAGCGTAGGCGTAGTCGAATCTAAAGCAAAGGCTTACTGTAATGGTGTTATTGGCTCCGATAAACAAAGAATGATTTGCTTGCAACTCTACTAACGTTTTTTTTGTCGGCTGTTAGAAGCATATGCCTCCAAGTTAGTTTGATGTTAAATTATGCACAAATTTCAGAACACAGGAAATAAAACGCTTGTCAGACTTGCTATTTAAGTTTCTGGCCTAGGTCACTTCTAGCCATTTAAGGACCAATTGGCCTTTTCCCAAAAAAAATTTGGACTTTTATCGATAAAAGCTCCATACAACTCTTTCATGTGTGACCACGTTTGATATCGATTAACGATTAATCAAAAACTTACCTCGGCAGAAAAATGGAATTAACTCGTGAACATTTTCGTGCAATCATTTTTCACAACTTTCGACGTGGATTATCACGACAAGAGTGCAACGATGAACTTAAATCTATGTATGGCGATGAAGCACCATCCTATAGCACTGTGATAAATTGGTTTAATGAATTCAATCGCGGGCGACGCTCGCTCAAAGGCGAAGGTCGTGAAGGTCGTCCAAAGACAGTCGTTGTGCCAGAAAATATTGATGCCGTGCGTGAACTGATAATGCAAGATCGTCATGTGACATACCGTGAGATAGAGGTATCCTTGGGCATTTCTTCCACTAGCATACATTCAATATTGCATGAACACCTGGGCGTAAAAAAGGTTTGTTCTCGTTGGATCCCGTAAAAAAAAGCTCGTGTGGATTGGTGCACAGAAATTTTGAAAAAATATAATCGCGGTGTTTCAAAAGACGTTTATAAGATCGTCACAGGTGACGAATCAAGGATCTATGCTTATGAGCCCGAAACAAAAGAGCAATCGACCGTGTGGGGTCTTCGAAGACGAGCCAAATCCAACGAAAGTCGTTCGTGGAAGAAGCACTTCAAAGCAAATGGTCGCCTGTTTCTGCGGTAAAGCTGGTCATGTGGCGACTGTTCCGCTTGAGCAACGTAGGATGGTCAATTCTGAGTGGTACACCACAATTTGTTTGCCTGAAGTCTTCGGAGAAATACGAACAAGAGAAGACAGATCATTGAGACGGGCGGACTGACGGTCATGTCTACATCGACTCTTGATGCTAATCAAAAATATTTATACTTACACGAACTCTTTTTACTCTACGAAGAATGGGTATGAAAAAGGGTTCGCTAAATGATATAATCGATTTCGATCAAACCTGGCTAGATTATGAAGATCGTTTTACTAATCAAAATCTATGAGTTTATTCCAAGTTTATTATTTATAGCGAAACATAAAAGTTTTTCGTACTAAAATTTAGCTTTCTGATAGACAGTTCCTGTAGGAGCTTGAGATATGAAAAAGTAATTAGATTCTGATCAAAATTATATATATTGTGTAGCTATATTTTTAAAATTACGCTTAAACGCTTTCTACGACTCATGAACCGCTAGCTTGGCCGTTTCGCCCATTGAGCGATCGGTTGTATGGCAGCTAAACGATATGAATTAGAAAATACCATGTTAAAAGACGGTACACCCAGAGAAATTTCGCACGATTGGGCAAGACTGAAATCGGCTTCAATTTATTTTTTTTTTGTCTTGAATTTTCAAGAAGAAATCTGCTTGAAATCGAGAAGACTTGTGCGCTCGATTTGAGTTTGGTAGCAAGAGAGGTGAGGCGTTCAAAGCGAGAGCATTTCGTTCTCTCGCTCTCTGGCAACTTTGTTCTAAAATGCTTACATTCAAGAAGATCTATTCTTGAATTCGAGAATAAATCATGCTTGAAATGAAGCCGGATAAATTTATAACCGAGAAGATCGAGCTTCAAAATTCAAGCTTGATTTCAGTATTTTCTTTTTGGATCCAAGAAGATTCTGTCTTGCCGAACTTCTGACACGAAATCTGCTTGATATCAAGCACGATCTGCTTTTGTTGGTATGTTGTTGATATGACGACGAGTCGTTTGAGCTTTATTCGTCCGTCTGTCTGTCCATCTGTTTGTTTCTAGGCAAACTAGTCGACCTAAAATTTTTCACAGCACGCTGCTAATATGTTAACAATCTGATTCTTAATTTCGATTTTATAAATATCTGACATTGATTTAGTATCCTACTATATATATTTTATCGGTTAAATCAGTTGGACCGATCTTTTGTAAGTGTATTAAAACTTTGGAACAGTCGAAGTTAGCGTTTCCTTCTCGTGTTGTTTATGGATTCTTAGTTTAATATGCCAATTCTTTCCACTGTGCCTCAGCTTTGGCCTGTTGCATTGCTTGGCTCCTTGTTATTGTTTGGCATGCCGCAGCTCAAGTTTACGCTAAACTTTTTCATTGCCAGCAGCCGCTCCCAAAGGTTCAAAGGTTGATCTAATTACCGGCAATTGTATTAACCACATGATATTAAAGCCAAACTGCTGACATGAGGGCAGGGCACTTCACATTCGCACGACTGGTGGCCAGGCCCGTGGCGGCGTCAGCGGCATGCGGCCGCTGCTGCTGCTCTAATGTGGCTAATTTACTGCTCATTAATTTGCCGGTAATTTGCAGAAAACAATTTTTTTATTTGCTGGAAAAAGTAAAAGCAAAAACATACTGCACTCAGCACTTTAGTAGGAGTCGCAGCGGGCAAATTATTAGCCGAGCGATGCTTGGGCCAGTGCGAACATGTGGGCACGCCTCGGCGCCTGCAGTGGCAGGCAACAAGTGTAACAAAATTGCCAACAGAAGAAAATAAATAAATAATAAAAGAAAAGTGAAACGAACTATTAGCTCTCGTTTTTCATAAATCGCCGCAGCCGCAGCAGCCGAGTTACATTCTGGTGCACACGCTAAACTTCAGCAAGTGCAGAAACGGGTGCAGCCAATAAAGTATCTTGGGTTGGCTTATAAATATTCACTTTGGGGCTGCCATGGTGGCACGCGAGTGAGCAGCATAATTGCCGCTGGCAATGGCAATCAGACCTCGACCATTCCTTCTGTGCCAACGTTTTGCGCCTGACCACAAACCAGCTGGCTGACTTACTATATCTATGCAGCATAATAGCCATAATCCAGTAGGCCAAAGCCCGGGCAATTTGACACCAGCTCCCCAGACAAAAAAGCGCAAGAAATGCGCAGCAGTTCGCTTGGTTTGGTTTGCACAAGAAAGTGCAGCAGTCGCCCTGACCGCCTATTGAATGGAAAGTGCCGCAATTCGGGCGAATTGTTGCGGGCGTTTGATCGAAAGTGGTAATCCGAAGACGAGGCCACGACAATTCACCGACTGTGTGTGCGTGTGCCTCCAAAGTTTAATGATCCTTGACTAGCAACCGGATTCAGTTATGGGATTGGGTGGAGTCATTTTATAAGCTGGCGGCGCCACTTGCTCTACATTGTTGGGAGTTACCATAATTAGTCAATCCTTGATTATCAATTTTGGTTTGAATTGTAACTCCTTATAAAGATTGTTATAATTTTATGGCACTTGGCACTTCATTTTAAGGAAAATGTAATGTGTTTATTGAACCCTGGAAAATTTTGCATAGATCATAGATAATTATAGATAATAAGTACAATTAAATGTGACCAGAAAAAGTGGCTTAAGAATATAGAATGTAATTAAGATTTGAATTGCACTTTTGAAGCTTTTAAAGAAATTTTAAATATTGGGACGTCAGCGAATATTCTCAGGTCAGACTATTTAACTCCATTAGACTGCATCATCATTTGTGTTTACTTTTGCTATTAGTTAAATGAAAGCTCGTTGAACAATTTCATTTTTGATTGGGCTCGTATAATATTCGTGGCGATGTTGTTGTTGGCATACCATGTTTATGTTAAAACGTGGCAGCTGCAATGTGTGGCCCTCAGGCTCACTAAAATTGCTGTTTGTTATATCCTGTTCCAAAGTTACAAAGGATACAAAGGTCGGGATTTACACCATTAAGCAAACTTCATGAAGTTTTCTTAATAGGCGTGGAATTTAGAGGAAAGCTTTCAGACCTTTTAAACGAATAGTAAAGAAATACATTTAAATCTCTCGCCTACTAAGATAACTTCATGAAGTTTGCTTCATCATGTAAATCCCGTCTAAGTCCGTGTTAACACGATGATGTTTGCTTCATGAAGCTTTCTTCAATTTCGTTTTAAAGCATCTTCAAAACTTCATGCGCATTTACATGAAGAATTTTGCTTCATGAAGCTTGATTTTAATTCGCCTGAGAACTCGAGTTATCGATAAACAAATAGCCCACAAATCAACCCTGCATCAGTTCATTCGGAACAAACCAAAGGAAAATTATCGAAAAGCTTTACGCCACGGTAGGTCATGAAGCTTTGCCAGTTTCGGCTGCCCCTCTTCACCTCTTTCCCACAAACAAAAACTTCATGTAGAACTTCATGAAGGAAACTTCACAGTGTAAATGCGGACTAAGTCGGGGTTTACACCATGAAGCAAACTTCATGAAGTTTTCTTAGTAGGCGTGGAATTTAGAGGAAATCAGGCCATTTAAACGAATAGTAAAGAAATACATTTAAGTCTCTCGCCTACTAAGAAAACTTCATGAAGTTTGCTTCATCGTGTAAATGCCGTCTTAGTCTGAGTTCACATTGCTCGACGCATGAGACATGATAATCTATTAAGCCTTCATGTTGTATTGTTTTGTAATGTCAAATGACAAGCTATTTACAATGAAAACAAAACAACATAAGGGCCTACAAGATTGTCATGTCTCATTCGTGGAACAGTGTGAAATCAGCCTTATGCTTTTAAAAGATTATTTCATGGAAATGTAAGCACCAATTTTGGCATAATTTTTCCAGTGAATATTTATGTGGGTCCAAAGATGGTTTAGGTTTGCCATTAAACCCGGTAGGTGGCGCTGCAATCGGCTTAATACAGGTTCAAAGGGTGGAAACTATTTAGGCTAAAAACTTAAAACGTGGTGTGTAGGTGAGTAAAGTGGAGCTAAACATTTTACCGTTTTAAGATCGGTTCTGAAGCGGTTCAAAAATGACTAAGAGCCATATCTTAGAATATATTTCAGCAATGAGCTTAAAATTTGGTGTTTGGGTTAATAATATGAAGTTATTTATTTTACCGAATAAAAACTGGTTCTGAATTAGTAAGGAAGCTAACTTCACTTCAACTGATTTATCCTGTGGAATATATATAGGATATAGATAACAGATATTTATTAATTTAAAATCATTAAGAATCAAAATTTGATCTAAAAAAAACTTTTCTTAGCAAAAAACACATTTTCTAACCGATCGTTCCCATGGCAGCTATATGCTATAGTCATCCGATTTTGATAAATTTTTTCAGAATTATGTGAAAGCATATTAAACTAATATGTACCACTATTAGTGACGTTAAGATGGAAAACAAAAAAGTTTTTCTTACTGGAACTAGTTTTTCGACCCACCGTTTCAATGGCAGCTATATGCTATAGTCATCCGATTTTGATAAATTTTTCAAGAATTGTGTGAAATCATATAAAACTACGATACACCATAATTAATGACGCTACGATGGACAACAAAAAAGTTTTTTTAACTAGAACTAGTTTTTCGACCCACCGTTTCTATGGCAGCTATATGATATAGTCATCCGATCCGGCCGATTCCGACAAATGTGCAGCCTATGTGTACTTAAAGACTTTTTGCAAAGTTTGGGCAAGATAGCTTTAAAACTAAGGAAGGAAATACCATAGAAACAGACGAACGGACAGACGTATTACGTATACGACACGTCTCAACAAAATCTCTCTATCATTTTAAAAGCTCTCAAATTTAATATATTGTTAGAGTAACTAATAAATATGGAGCAGTTAAACATGCAGCGAATGCTGGTTCCTAATCCTAAACTTAAAAATGTAAGCAAGGGCAACACTACGTATGAGTGATATACGTAAACTGAATCCATCTGCGAGACTTTGCAAGTCGTTTTTGATCAATTTCTAAAGTTCGAATCAATTAGTTTATGTTTTAAGCATTTTCTGAACTATTATAGCTATCGTTGTTTCCCTGACGTATACTTAACAAACAACAAAAAACGTAGCCTATTTTTAAGAGCATTTTTGAAAACAATTATTATTGCCTACATTTCAGCGCGCGTCTTCAATGGACAAGTATTCCAGCACGTTTTCACCCAATTATTCTTCTACGAGTTTTGATCATTGTTCCCTTGGCCAAAGTAAACATCCGTTTGCCGTTAGTTTTTCCACCAACTTTTTCCTTTCTTATTTTTAGCCCGATGTTCTGTATTGTCGACACAACAAAACAAAAGCCAAACGGCGGCAAAGACGGAAGGAAAAGTGGACGTATAAGTAAATGGCGCGCCCAAAAATAAATACGAGACAGAGAACTAGAAAGAAAACGAGAGGCCAGACTATGCACTTAAGAATTTTTTTTTTGCGTTTACTATCGAATGTTATCAAAAAATTATCGTTGACTATCGATGGTACCGACTCGACATGGGCGAGGGAATTTTCTGTACCTTCGGTACAGAGTATAAAAAGGACGGATGATGCTTTTTTATCCGTCACCGTATTCGTATTGTAACCAGCTTATTGGCAAGACGATTTGTGTGTATCTGCTGGTTGCTGCTGCTCCATTGATCGTAACGTTGCGATTTGAATTTTTTTTTTTGAAAAGTGCGGTTCAATGATGCCGCCGGCCCACAAATCATCAAAATTCGGAAATTTTTTGTTTTGATGTACCTATTGATTCCAAAATTAGATTCCATTTTTTCGATAAAAAAAAAATGGATTTTTATTGAACTTTTGGATGCGCTTAAATTAGTTGTAACTTGCATCACATTTTTAATTCTTCTAGTTAAAAGTTAAGCTAAAAATTTAGTAAGCTTTGAGAACGTGTACTTATTTCAAGAACGGAAAAAATGAGGCCAGATTGGGTATAAAACCTAGAAAATTATGCTGCCTTTTAGAACTCTATAGTTTTTGGTGTATTGTGTACTGACACATTTAATACACAAAATTATGTTCGGTTGCTTGATCAAAAAATATAAAATGTAAAGGATTTTGAGTTATAAACAACCGTTGACTCTTTGCAACGACATTTGTACTGGAATCAATCCGATTAAGAGGGCTTTTTATTAATTTTTTCAAAAATTTGTAATTAATGGCACTTTTAACAACTTTGCTAGACCGATTTGTATTCAGCTTGAACATAACTTTAGGCCCTCAAGAACTCAATATTTGTTATACCGTATAAGTATGCCTTAAGTTTGAAAACAATTTACTTAAGAAAAATTTATAAATTCTATGAACTTTCCGGAACTTTGCCAGGTGAAGTACCTGGTTGGTGTGCGTTTAAAAATCATGCAAGTTGAGAAATAAAGTTTTTAAAACTACATTAAAGTGTCTGGTGTGTGAATGAAGTTTGTAAGCTACCCCTTGATGTGCATTTTTTAAGCAAAAACTTGAACAAGATTAACAGCCATAAGAGTTATATAAAAAGGTTATGGAAATGCCAGCGAATAAGCTGCTGGCCACCAGCTTAGCTCTAAGCGAATATTACGTATACGTAGACACTGGACATGTGTTGATTTCTCCCAGTTGCACATGCCAGTCAATGTCTGTTCTGTTGTTTGCACTAAACTTCTTATCTAAACTTGGCCAGCAGTTGGCAGGCAAATGCACTCTTTGGCATTCTGTCAAAGAAAATTGTTAAAAGTCTGGCTAAAAAATGTTAGTCTCTTGGAAATGAACACCAATTAAAGTAATGCAAAATGTGGTTATTGTTGTTGTTGTTGTGCTGCTGTAGTTTTCTTATAATAATATGTATTGTTTTGTTTTCACTAATTACATATCCATATACTGGCTCAGGCAGAAGTCGATATGTGGTTGAGTGCTTGTTTATGTTGTTTTGTTGTCGTTCCCCTTTTGTTGCTGTTGCTGTCTTTGTTATTGTTTTATTTTCACCTGCACGAATCTTGCTTGCGTTTCAATCGTATTGTTATTGTGCATTTGCTTATAGGCAGCAATTGTTGATGTTGTTGTTGTGTTTTTTTTCACTTGGCTTAATCGATTGCCTGAGCCCAGCGATACGTTTAATTTATTTGAATCTAATTGTTTTTTAATTAAAACATATTTTCATAAGATTTCACCTGTGCGTGCTAAACTAAACAGACTGACTGCTGGGATGGTGGGGTGAGAGTGCGGTTTCTGTGGCATTGCCTTTGAATTTCAAAATGTTGCCACAGTTGCTAATTAGTTGTAGCAAAAGCCGCAGGATGTGTTTACTTTCCATGCAACGACATGCTTACCTGCGACGAGGTAGTTCAACGAAACAGAAAATGGGTGGTGCAGAGTTTTGTTTTGCAGTTAAGAAAATGTAAGTAATGAAAGTTCAAGGATTGCATACTTTTCGGCTGGCGGTAATAAACTCTAAGCGCTTGGCACACTTTTAGGTGATGTTCAGTGGCGCTGCGGGAGCTCAAGAAAATTTTGAGAATTAAACGAAAAAGTTGGCAATAGACTAAAAAATAACTTTTTTGATAGTTAATACATGGAAATACCATAGAAATTTTCTTAATCTGAATCAGTACGTTTATTAACATTCTGTTCATAGTGGAAATTAGGAAATTAGGTTTCTTTTGAAACATTTTGATGAGACCAGCATAGACGTGCGTTGCATGGGTTTCTTAAGTGCTAGCGTGTGTATCCTTTTTATAGGGCTGTAGTTTGTTCTCCAGGGTTGTAGTTCTTTTCAAATGCACTGTTCAAATATCTTTGAATACCACATTTTGGGCAATATCTGCCCCCAACTGGCTTCGCCCTTGTTCGTCAAACTTTTTTAAACTCGGAGATCGAGGCGTTCTCACTCACATACGTATTAAAGATTTCGTTGCATAAATTTGCATCTGGTATACATGTCGTATGTGAAATTTAAACTTTTTTTAAACTTTAAGGCCAAACCAAGAGCTTGGTTGGGTTTTCGAAACTAAGTCTTAATTTTTCTCAAAACTAATTTCAGGAACGTGGCAAAAATTTAAAATAAAGTTAATCTGCCTGCAGGTATATGGAGTTTATGTTCCACACACTTCAAACCTCTAGCTTTTACCATCTACGAGATCTGAGCTTTCGGACATGGCTATATTGACTCGGCTGTTGATGCTGTTTAAGAATATATTTGGTATTTAGGTTCGAAGACGCTTTTGTCTGAATCCCACAGTATGATCGGTTGAAAAACACGAAAGTTTTGAAAGCCTTCCAGAAGACAGCGGGGAGACAGCGGAGTAGTAATCGTCCGCTGTGTGTTTATATGATATAAAAACACACAAAATCAAGAGTACAGGGATTTTTGTAGCACTTGACTTAAGCTAAGGTCCCACAGGCAAATAATTTGCACAAATTTTGATAAAAATTTGTCTTAATCGCTATTACTTTAGATTTTTTAGGACTTGAAACTAAAGCTTATCTGCTCAAAAAGTGCTAAAAAATTCCCTAGTTTGGCCAATTCAGCTAAGTTTTCATCAAAATTTGGGCAATTATTTGCCTGTGGTACCTTAGCTTAAAGCTCTCTTAATTGTTTGAGTTTAAAAATGTGTCACTGTATAAATGATCCCAATCACGGCGCAGCGATTGCTTTAGCGACTCGAAAAATATTATGTTCAGCCCTTTTTTCCGATTTTTTTTAACAGCAAAACCACGCTTGTGACCGTTTGTTTGGGAACACCAAGCAAACAAGCAATTTGACATAATCGATTTTCTCATGTGAGTCGCTTACGTAGTGTAATAGCATACAACACCTAGAAGGAACATCTTATACAAAATGTTTTGAATCTCATCTAAATTTTCCATAAAGTCAGGAGACAACTTCCAGATTCTATTTTTAGAATATGTGTTGCTTCTTAACTCCTCGCTCCGTAATCTTTCTGTGTCGGCTTGTGAGCTTAATGACAATTGCTGGCGAGTTTTGTTGCAAAATGCCGATCCCATCAGCAGCAACCGCCAAACAAATTGTTTGTATACAAATTTGTTTGCATACAAATTTGTTTGCATACAAATTTGTTTGTATACAAATTTATTTGTGTACTAATTTGTTTGTATACAAATTTATTTGTGTACAAATTTGTTTGTATACAAATTTGTAAATTCTTTGGTAATAGTCAGCAGTCTGAGGATTTGTTTGTATACAAATTTGTTTAAATACAAATTTGTTTGTTAAAATCTGGAAATACCAAAATAAAGTTTCACATTTTACAAGCGATATTTGTGTTGTTTACAGTGAGTTGGAAAAATATAAATTTGTCTTTAAAATGAAATTTTCATAAGAAGGTTTTCGTTAGTTTACACGAGGCCACAAAATTCAGATTTTTCCAGTTTTGTGAATGGGTGGTGGTATTCTAGAAGATTTTCGAGTGCTTAACACGAATCTGTTACCAAAAATGCTTCAACTTTTTTGTTTTTTTTTTTTTAATTTGAGCCTTTAGTTAAGGAAAGTGCTTATTTTTTACATGAACACTTTGCCTTGAAAAAGGTTTGTTCGCGTTGAATTCTGCATCGCTTAAAAAATGGCTCGTGTGGATTGGTGCAACGAAATGCTGAAAAAATACGATCGCGGTGTTTTAAAAGAAGTTATAAGATCGTAACAGGTGACGAATCATGAATATGTGCGTATGGGCCGGAAACAAAATAGCAATCGACCGAGTGGGAACGAAATCCCACAAAAGTTGTTCGCTCACGAAGCAAATGGTCGCCTGTTTCTTATGTAGTCACTGTTCAAATTGAGCAACGTAGGACAATCAATTCTAAGTGGTGCATGACCATTTGTTTGAAGGAAGTCTTCGAAGAAGATCGCAAAAAAATCATGACAAATCACATCACATCGCACAAGCGACTTTTTGACCGGACAATACGACGAATTGATGGGTCAATAATTTCTTTTTATCCCCAAACATCAAAAAAATACTTCGTGGGGATGGTTTTTTTACACCGCACGTAGCTGTTGATACGTTTAAACACATGTTTTGGAGGTGCTTCAATTGGAGTGGAGAAGGTGCTTTGAAAATTGGTTTGAGCGAAAGCAAAAGTGCATAAATTTTCATGGAAAATATATTGAACAACATTTAAGCCATTTTCATTTAAAAACGTTTGTTATTATTTGCTATTTCTGAAAAATAAAAAGAGAATCCAACGTATGTAAAGTAAGTGTAGTAGCCTATCTGAGCTCTCCTTCATATTTTTGACAAACAACTCATAGTATGAGCACTTCGACAAGCGGAATAACAGCTTCACTGCTTTGCAGTTCAACGCGACAATTTTAGACGGGTTTTTTGTTAATAATATATACTCAATGATTAAATTGTTGTTTAAATTTTTTGAAATGATTAATACTTTCCTCACACCTGTCCTCACTCCACCCACAACGTAACATTTGCTGTCTCACTTGATCGATTCCCAAACAATGCATTAAGGCAGTCACTCAGTCACATTACCGCCGTTGCCGGCTGCCTCTGGAGCTTATTGAATGCACCACAAGATGATGTTGATGAGAAGACATGATGATGCTGCACAAACAATCAATTATAACAAGTTGCCGATACATATCGCATGAATTGAGGCAGCAACAACAACAAGCATTGCCACAATGGCCCCACTCAGATGAAACGAATCGAACTTTTGTCTGTTCAGCGCTTTCCAAGCAACGGCATCCACTTCCACTTCCACTGCCACAGCCCATTGGCTGGCTGATGATCTGCTGCCAAGAGGGAGATACTTTCTTTTTATTGCCGGCACAACATAACGAGTTCAGATCAATTTTAGTTGACTCGATGCGAGTTCAGTTCAATAACGTTTTGGCTTGACTTGTTTTGTTGTTTTTTTTGTGGATTGAATTTCAAAATTTTCTGAAAATATGTTTGTGTGTGTGTGTGTGTGTGAGCTGGAGGTGTGTATTGGTATTGGTATTGGACAACAATATGTTAAATATAAAAATTAATACATTGAGAGTGAAAGTTATAACTTTTGGAGCGCAGCGCAGTCGATCATCATCATTTTTAAGACGATGATGAGCAACGATGACGAGGTATACCGTTGGAAGCTGCTGCCAAGTTGATTTCTTTTGATGGCTTATAGACTTAAGTCACGTTAACTTGATTAATCAGTTTTGATGTATTACAAAATACCAACAAATAATATGAGATACTCCAAACTGATTCGACACAATTTAACGCAAATTGCCACTAAATGTACAAAAATACTGTGTGAACTTTCGCTTTCCATGCGATCACATTGAATGCCGACTAATGGAGCTGTTCGTGTTATCTGTGAAGGTGTGCGCTAGGAACAAACCCTCAGCACTTTGTCTACTTCTAATTTGTATAATTTGTATGAGAGCTACCAGCTTCGGAGAAAGACCCAGCCAAGCGCATCCCACGGCTGTCTGACCAACTGACCGTTGAAAATTGAAAATTGCAACGGCCAGTGAAGAAGAAAATTGCACTGCAAACGTAAAAACGCGAACAGAAAGCATTTCTTTTGTTTTAATTTTAATTTTCAACTGTGACAATTCGCTCTGGGATGCTTGACTGCCCTGGCCTTGCCTTGGGAAAGTGCCTTTGGGAAAATACTAGAGTATAAAATATGGTCAAGCAATTGTCAAGGCTTTTAGTTGAACTTCAAACGTTTTGGCAACATGTTACGCTTCTACTGTGTACTTGTACTGCTCTGCCTGCTAAGCCTGGGCAGTGGTCAAACGGAGAATTGTGATCAGGATCCGGCCGTAACGATTTACTGCCGTGGCGCACGCGCTTTGCGCAATGTTTTGAGAAATTTGAACAAAAGTGATAAACCGCTGGTGATAATGCATGGCTTAGAGATTGTTCCACTGCATAATGGCACAAGAAATGAGGATGATCCACAGGATCAGACACTTTTGGATAGTTTGGCCTACTATTTGCGTACCCACGAGATCAATGTCAAGCTGGCCGATATGTTGGAGGATGGAAAAGTGCAAATAAATGGTGCAGGTACATTGAACAGTTTATTGAGTCAATTAAAGTCAGTTAATTATACACACTGAAGAGAATGGGAGGCTTGTGAAGTTTTTTAATAGTCAGTAGCTGGTAAAGATGAAGTCTACGTAAAAGCTTTATATTTGTCGTTTCAAGTAGAGTAAAACGGGTATACGTAGACCGGATTTACACGATGAAGCAAACTTCATGAAGTTTCTTAAAAAGCATTTGTTTTTGGGAAAGAGGTGTGGTGGGGAAGCAAGCGAGAGCTTTTTCAAAAACTTCATGAAGTTTGCTTCATCGTGCAAATCCCGTCTTTGTTCATGCAAATGTGAGTCACAGGCAGAAGGAAGCATCTTCGATCCATAAAGTATATATCAGCATCAACAGTTGAATCGATTAAGCCATGTCCATCTGGCCGTCTGTCTTTTTCTAAGCAATCTCCTCCCTTTATTTTGAAGCTATCTTGACTATAGGAACCGGCTGGATCGGATGACATAGGAACGATCGGACTTAAAACTAGTTCTAGTAAAAAAAAACTTGTTTGTTTTCCTTCGTAGCGTCACCAAGCTTGGTATATATTAGTTTTATATTCTTTAAAATAATTTTGGAAAAATTTATCAAAATCGGATGACTATAGCATATAGCTGCCATACAAACGGACGGTCAAAAATCTAGTTCTAGTGGGAAAAACTTTTTTGTTTTTCATCGTAGTATCACCAATCGTGGTATATATTAGTTTTATATGCTCCCACACAATTCTGAAAAGTTTGATCAAAATCGGATGATTATAGCATATAGCTGCCATAGGATCGCTCGGTCCAAAAACTAGTTCAAGTTAAAAAAAAGATTTTGTTATCTTAATGTCTCAAACTTTTTTGTATTTAATAGAATATAATTCAGTTTGATCAAAATCGAGACTATAAAGCACCCACAAAATTTATAATTCTTCGTTACGCCATAAACGGTGGGTCAAAAAACTAGTTCTAGTGGGAAAAACTTTTTTGTTTTCCATCATAGTATATCGTGGTATTTAGTTTTATATGCTCCCACACAATTCTAAAAAAGTTTGATCAAAATTGGATGACTATAGCATATAGCTGCCATAGGATCGCTTGGTCCAAAAACTAGTTCAAGTTAGAAAAAAGTTTTTGTTTTCAGTGCTAATGTCTTCAAACTTGGCTTTAAGTAATTAAATATGCAAAAATATAATTCCGATAAGTTTGGTCAAACTCAAACGACTATATCGTATAGCTGCCATACTACGGATCGTTCAGAAAATAGGTTTTAATGAGAAAAACTTTTTTGGTTTTTATGTTAGCGTCTTTATACTTGTTTATCTTAAAAAGTATCTGCTTTAAGACACTTTTGCCTAGTTTGATCAAATTCGGATAAATATATCATATAGCTCTCATACAACAATCGTCTTTTAAGTTGGATAGATCATGCTAGGCGATAGCTGCAGCCATCCATCGATATTATCTACGATCTATCGATCCTAAGTTTGCCCCATCGCTAGTCCGCCATTCAGAATTGGAGTTTCATCATCGCTCGACTCGCTCACATAATATTTAAGCATTATTAGCGTGTAAATATATATTAATAAAGATAGTTACTAAAGATAACTAAATGGTTATGAAAAGTAGCGCCATCTGTTGGTCAGCTCGGGAAATCCCTCACTAAGCGAACATGAAATTATTGTAAGAAAGTCAGAATAACCTATGGTTAAATAAATTGAAGAATCTGCAAGTGTATATAAGTTTCAAGGATTTTCTAGGAGAGCAGGAATACCGATAAAAACACAGGACCAATAACTTTACAAAGGATAATAAGTGCAGTAGAAAATTATTCCTTGATTAAATTGGGGGAACACTACCAACAATTAAGTGTGGAACTTATAAGAAAAGAATGCAGAATGATAGCAGATTTATTAAGAAAAGTAACGACGATTGAAGGAGATGGGTGAAATCAGTTATTGTGGAACACTGCAACCCAATAGCTAGCTGTCTTTTAAGAAGTAGTTAGAAACCTCAACAATGCTAGAACGAAGCAAGGTTTTTGTATAGTTTATTTTTCTAATACAATTTTCAATATTTTCATATCATCTTTGTCTAAAAGTTACTTAACGTCATTAAGCTGAGCAATGAAATGAACCGAATCGTTTTCATTTGCGGTTATAATGTTCGGTTCAGCATTTTGACAAAGACGTGGGTTCGGTACGCGGTTCGGTTTACAACCATGAATTAACGGTTCTGATTCGGTTCAGAACCAATTTACATCCCTGGTAAAAATTAACAATACTTTTTTGGGATACTTATTTCTTAGACACAATCCTCCTAATTAGATTTTCCAACTAAAAATATTCTTTCTTTCTTTCTTTCTTTGACAACGGAGGAACTTCTGAGTAATTTGCAAACCAACCAAATGAAAAATTCTAAAGATTTCTGGCACCGGTTTACCGAGGAATTGATCAAGTACCATTTTTTCTTGCATTCGAAAACATTTTCTGACATATTGACAAAAAACAGAATCGAGAAAATTGATGGACTCGATGTTATTTAAAACCTTTCACACAGTTCTAAATATTTTGTTTATTTTTTTTTAACAAATTAAGTTTTAAAATTGTTTTGTTAGATATCGCATCTAGGAATTGTATATTCTTTGCACTAACAACTTCAGTGGAGTTTCAAAAATTAAATTTAAGAATGTGTTTGCACTATTAGCACTAAAAAACTTGATCTGTTGCTGTAAGGGGGGGGTATACAATAAAGTGGCACATAAAAAGCAGCACTTTATATTGCCTATCCCGAGGCTAATGCTGTCTGTCCATCTAACGCAAATAAAGCAACACGAATCAGCACTACAGCACGCGCAGCATGTCACATACATCGCACTTTTCCGGACCCGATAAAATAAATTTGTTTGTTTGTCTAATTTGCAGAGGCACGCAAGAAGGATAAGGGACAGGGCCTGCTGCTGGCCATGGCACTGATGTTTGGCAAAATGATGGCCATAATGGGACTCGGAGGTATAGGCGCTTTGGCCCTAAAGGCACTCGGCATCGCCATGGTGGCGCTGATGATGGCCGGCATGTTGGGATTAAAGACAGCGGCTCAGCATGGCAACGAGTCGAGTCACAGCATTTCATATGTCACCGGCGAGGGACATCATCACAAGCGACGTCGCAGGGCCACATTGCAGGTGGTCTCGGAGCAACAACCTTTGGCCTACAAGGGCTGGAACTGAACACGTGTATTGGTGCAGATGCTAGATTTAAGTAATTTATTTAACATGCAACAAATGAAGATACTTTTGTTTTTTTTTTTTTGTTGTATTGGTTCGACTGGACATCAGTCGTTCTTAGGCCAGCCGCTGCCTGTCAACGACTGCTGTGGCAGATGATTATGCTGCACGGTTAAAAGTTGCTCTTCACTTGCTTATTTCTTATTATTGTTTTTTTTTTGCCACTGTTATGGATGCTGCGCAGCGGTTTATGAAATCGGTGAAAGTTATTTTGAGTTGAGTTCGAATTGAATTGCCAGCGACTTTGGCAGCAGGCAAACCTACACAAAGTCAAAGCAGTTGTAAATGTCAATTTATATAGGATATATATATATTTTTTTCAAAGGAATTACTGAACTCAACCTTCTTAAACAATTTTACAAGATAACAAGGACAGTAAAACTATTAGAACATATCGCAGAGTGTGCCAAGTAGAAGACCTGTTGGTCGCCTGCTATGAATTCAGTAGTTCAACAGACGACATAGTTCAACAGATCTTGACTGTGCCCAGCTTATAGGCGGATCACCAATAGGTGTCAAGTTCTTTATTGCTTTCGCACTCCCATTTTAAAATCAAAAAAAATTTTTTTACATTTATTTTTAAAAATTTTATTAGAACTCCTAAAGCATATTTGATCAATCACATTTTTCAAAATTTCAATAACAAATGAACCATGTCCGACTGCCAAATAGATTATGCACGTAGATTCTTAATAATTCGCGGTACATCGTTGGCATTTTATTTAGAATTTTTGGAGTGGGTTAAATTGGAGTAACTTGACCATGAAAGAAGCGGAGCATATATATAGGTCAGAGATTGTCCCCCATACCGCCTGAAGTACGAGCACATTCGCCAAGAGAGTAAAAAAAATCAGCAAAGATAATCAGTCGCTGGTTAGCGTTCAATGAAGTAGGTCAGGGCCGCTATGCGTCTCATTATATTCACACACCAATACACTCGCACTTTTTCGCCTTGGTTATCTTGACAATTGCTGATATAGAGTATCCAAACTCTCTATAATTGTTTTTCACTGTGTATACAAGGTGGTAGCAACAAGCACCCTTGTCTAATAACAGGGGTCGTTCATCGTGTATTGTCTTCAATTAAGCGACACCATCGTCCATGATAGAATACTTCCTAAACGGTGGCTTAGACGGTTATTAATATTTTGCATGCCAGGCTTGCTTAAGCGAAACAACAAGTGATTACAGATATCACTCTCGAATCAGTTTTTGCACCTTTTTTGGCAAAATCTTATAAACGCTAAAGACTCATAAGCAGTAGCAAAGCAAGTAAAAAAATCATTGGATTTCGAACAAACAAGAATTCAACAGAAAATGCCCCCCTCCAAACAGAAAGTTATAAAAGTAAAAAACATCTTACAATCGGAAAAGATTTGAAAGTTTAAAAAAAGTAGAAAAACTATCGGAAGTATAATAATTTTTATTTATTTTTAAAGCAGTTCTCATTACACAGCTCGACAAAATGGAAATGGAAAAGTTTTGTTTTATTTTTTTACCCATAGCATTTAGATCTCTCAGCCTTTCAAAACCTTGTCTGAGTACGAAAAATTCAATGACTTTTTTTTTATTCGTTTTTCGAATTTTTAAAATAACAAAAGAGTTTTTAGAGAAAAAATTTAAAAAAACAGTTTATGCAGAAAAAAAATGGTGTGCTATTGAGTTTAAAAATTGATTTGACCCAACCTTTGAATTAAAGTTATTAGTACGAAAGACTTGAAACAATCCCAGCATACTTGTGTCAATCCGAGAAGGCTTGAAAATCAAGTCTCAGAATTCGGGGATTGGTAAATTTGTACTCCAGTCAATCCTTTCGTTCTTAGATAGAGAAATTCTGGGATTGACCTACTTTTGACATCGATTAGGGTTGATTTTCATCAACATGTTTCGAAATTTTTGTTTCTGTGTAGATAATAACTCGATTACAGAGTAATCGATTCTTTTTCATTGCGATTTTTGGGTTTAGAGGCCCAAATACTTTGGAATACGTTTTGATTATATATTGGAGAATAATGCGGTCGAGCAGTGTTAGTATAGACTCCGAAAATCAGCTACTGCCGCATCTGAATAATAAAAAAAGAATTTTTTAATATTTAAAATATATATTCCTCAGTGCTTAATTTAAAAAACTTAGAAATGTATATCCATTTTTGTTTAAAAACGTAAATAATTTTTATTTGGATTTTCTCAAAAGCAAGTGCGAAACGACGGGTTTTTAATTCCAAAATTATTTTCATGATCATGAAAATGGCCGAGAAATAAATTTCTATTCGTTGATTCGCTACCACATTGCAATTCCGAAGGTACTTTAATGTCATGTAATGCAGGATTATTTGATATTCAAGTAGGATCCATACTTGAAATGAGACTTTTCGGATAGATACAAAAATTTTTTTAAACTTGTATCAACTTTAACTAGGCCGTTCTAAAAAATTATATGATATGATACTATTAATTTCATTTACTTTAAAACAATTGAATTGAGGTTCGAACCAAAACCTGGCGTTCAAAGGATCCAGAAACCGGTCCGCGAACCGAACCCAAAGATTATTCATGGGATCGAACCTACAAACCGAACCTCTTCCAAAATTTTGAAGGTTTGCAGCCTTGCTTAAAAGTAATAAGCGTTTAAGTGGTGTCATCTTTTGAAAAAGTTTTATAAAAGATTATCGATAAAAGCTTAATAACTACACAGAATATCAAATACTTTAAGATCCTTTTGGAATGGATATTTTAACATCTTTTTTGTTTGCAGCGTTTTTCATACACTAGAAAAATTCAAATGAGCATACAATTTGCACCCCCAGGGTACTTTTGTCTCCTATAAGGGACACTAATTAGCAGCCAGGTGAAATAAACTACTTCAAACGTTTCAGACTTTAAGCTTTGTGTCAGAAAGGGCTAAAAATATCAATTTTCATATTTTCTAGTTGTTTTTAAGATCAATTGGTTACAAATCTACGATCAATTCAATATTATGTTATAAAAATTGAAAAGATTGAAAAAAAGGAAATTATAATATCCAGTCCAAATGGATATAAAAAATACCCATTTGATTATCAGAATATATACTCTATTCTTTCTGTGTAGTCAAACAAATTATTTTTATGACGAGTTTTGCGTTTAGATAGCCAAAAGACTTTAGAAATAGTTGGCTTTATCTATTGGTACCCAAAATGTATGATTCAAGAATGTTTGTTCTTATTTCAGTTATATTAAGAATAATCCTACTCAATTTACGTATAACCATGAACATTTTAAGTACCTTACGTTATAAATTCGATGTCAATTGTACTAGAACTCTGCCAGTAGGTTTTTCTGACTGTTTTGTTCGTTTCACACAAATGTACCAGAAAGAGCATATAATATTCGACGTGAATGTCTAGCAAATTCACGTGCGCATTTCCTTTATTTTCAAAATCATGTCATCATTTGTCTGGTAGTTTTTATGCTCTGCGATTGCATATCTTCTACTGAATTCTGTGGATGTGGTTTTTGTTTAAGATTTCATCTGAACTTTTATTTTCCGTTGAATCTGGTATATATATATAGATGTATACAACATTTTGTATGCGCATTGAATTTGCATAATGCGTTGCCCGGTCAACTTTCACTATATTTTGGCAGCACAACGGTTCTTTCTGGTCCCTTCCAGCAACTGGCAGCAATAACAACAACAACCACAACAACAACAACAAAGCATTACTACCATGAAAGACCTACATATTTCGTGTTTTTTTTTTTTTTGTTGGCCACGCTGCGTTCTGTTACACAATACCATTAAAAGCAGCAGCCAGCGCAGTGGGCCGGGCACTTGAAAAACCCGTTAAGCGCTCGACAGGGATACCTTGGCCACAAAACTTGCTGTACCTTGTACCTACCTCTACCTAATTGTTGTGTCTACTCGGGCTGCTGCCACTGCCACTGCCACTGCCGCAGCCGCCGGCGCGCTCTTCTGCTAACTTTCCCTTTTCAACGGCATTTTATGTGCTCGACTCGACTTGGGCTTGCGACGACTTTGGTCTGCCACTCGTAATTAAATTATAAAATAAGTTCATAAAAGCAAATTTGTTGTTTTATAATTTTTATACATGATTTGAGTTTTGGGCAACTGGAGTTTATATAAACCCCCTGGTGAAATGTCTCATCAGCCGCGAGATTGATTTTCCAAATGTTCGTCTTTGATTTTTGAGCGGGTTGACAATTAAACCTCAACGCCGCGCCGGGACTGGGTTTATGGGCACGATGATGTCGATAATGATAATGATGATCATGATGATGGCGACGACGTGTGTGAATGCTGCTGCATAAATGAAAGTTCATAAAGAAATTAGCTGATTAATCGTCGTTCGATGAGCTTGGAAAATGACCAAGCCAAACCGACGCAAGGCGAGCCGTGAAGCTGGCTGAAAGTGTCACGAAGCCTACATTTTAGTCGCCACTGCCACAAATTTCACTTTTCAATGAAGCTGGGAGATGATGCGCGACCGTTTCACATGTAAATTAATATTTAACCCAAATTCCGCGAATTCTTGATACGAAATGTCGCCGTCGTTTTGACTGCAGCGTCCACTTCCAGCTGACTTCTCTGCCTTGGGTATACATAATTCCCCCTTTTTGATTGTTATGCAAATTTTGTATTAATTCAAATGAACGCAAAAGGGAAAAAAAAGAGTTCTATTAACTTGGCATTTTTATGGTTTGTGAAATTTGTTTTGTATTTTACTTTTATGGGTGTTGGCTCAAGAGTTTCGGGTAAAAAAATACTTTTACTTATTATAATATGCAAGATGCTGATTAGCCAAAAGAAGGTCAGATTGGAGGCCTATTTAACTCAAAAAGAAATGCAACTCTTCTTTTTGGGGTTGTCAAGGACCAAGCCGAGTTTCTTTGCTCTCCCTTAGTTGAACAACAAATCTCAAAGGCAAAGTTTGAGAATCTTTTTCTCGGTTAATTTGCATTTTGATGGGGTCAAAAGTGCTTTGCACTCTATGAGTAACGAATATAAAAACCCTAATAACTAAACAGGTGGAGAAATAAAAGGCCCCTTTAGGACCAGAGATGAGGTCAAACTTTTCTTATGTATTTCTATTTGAATAAACGAGGTATATTTAACCTTTTAATTTCGGTGGCCACATTGAGTAACCTATTCAAACCGCATTTTATAATATAATATGAAATTAAAGACAAACAAAGAAATATTCTAAGAGAAAAAGGCAAAATATACAAAAATATTTTATTGGGTTGACAGGAAAATAGTGACGGATTTTTTAAATATATGGCTCTTTTTTTTGATGGCAATCAAAACAAGACATTAATTAATGAAAACGGTATTCATACATAAAAATTTAGAGACCGTCAGAAATGTATTGGACCTGAATGGAACCCACAAAAAAACAAGTCACTCGTCAAAAATATTCTAGCTGAATTAAGAAGTGATGGCACATCCACCATATAGCCCCGACCTTCTTTAAATGTTAAATCATTCGTTTCTAATGAGGCTGAAAACATGCACTTGGTCCAGGACGAGAAGTTCTATGAGAGTGGAATACTGCAGCTGCCCAAAAGATGGTCATTATATCACATAATCGATATAAGTTTATTCCAGGGATTAGTCGCGAAACGAATATCGGTACCGGTACCCGTTACGACACGTACCGAAATGTGAATTTTGGTTAAAGGTTCTATTTCGGTTTTCAGTTTATTTTGGTTCCGATACAGTACTCAGATTTTTATTTCGGTATGCCGGTACGTACCGGTACAAGTATAATTTTTTTTAATATTAAAAAAAATTCTAAGTATATGCCACATAAGAACGTTTTTTTAAATATACCGATTTCTAGCCTTTTTTAATTATTCACGCTTCCAGTGGTATCTCTACATTCAGAAAAAAAAAATAGAATTTCAACTCGCCTTAGGTCCATTTCTCATAAAGCTGACATACATATGGGATATTCCATATCAAATCGGCCACACCCCAATTTTTTTGGTCTCCAAAAATTTTTAAGCGCTATTACTTAGAAAGACTATATATAGATTGGAAAAACCTTTTGTAAAATGGTTTTCCACCACGGTCGATAGTTCTCAACATAATGTGAAGAAGACCTAAAATTTTAAAACGATCCAAAGACAAATTTTTGTAATTTTCACGTAAAATTTTCGAAAAAAAATATGGGACAACTCTAAGAGTTATCTAAAGACGGGTTTTTGAAAGAAAAACCGTTTTTTTTTTTTTTTCTTCGAGAAGGGCCATTCGATATTTGATTCCGAATATTTTTTTCTTTTAAGCGACCCAAATTGTGATTCTACTATTTGCATGTCTTAGATAGACAAATTAAAGGTTTAAAAAATTCTTTTCTTAAGTAAGATTTTAGCGAAATTTAGTGTTTTTTTATTTTTTATAAAATAATTTTTTTCTGGTAAGGGATAGCCGTATACTTATTCTAGAAAAATCTTCACGTTGGGACAATCAATTAATGCGCGAGGAAAAATATTTTTCTTATATAAAATTTTTTTTAAATTTTTTTCGACTCCTAATTTTAGTTATGTCAAATCGAGGAAATAATTTTAAAGAAACTTTTAAATATTCGCCGTGATTGACAATATTTTAGACATTTTTCTCAATAAATTATTCTTACTTAAAACAAATTTTATTTTAGAAAAATATTTTTTTCTCGGCCGTTTATTGATTGTCCCATTGTGAGATTTTTTTCTAAAATATGTAAACGAATATCCTTAACCAGAAAAAAAAATATTTCATGAAAATATCGGCTTGCCCTCTTTGAAAAAAGTCTAAAAACCATTAAAGATTGCTAAAACCCTACTTAAGAACTAATTTTTTTGAAACTCTTATTTTTTCTCAGATAGAAGACATGATAATAGTAAATTCACAATTTGGTTTGCTTGAATCGGATGCACCATTGTGTTTCATGTTCTTGTTCGTTTATCTCGCGGTCTGTTAGTGATGGGTTAGTTTAAAATAATGATATTTTGCGATTTAGTTGTAAGACTTTGGTTTAATATAGCTCATAATACGCTGGTAAAATACTCAATATAAGCTCTAAAAAAACACAGAAACAGATTAAAACATAAAATCTGCCTTAGCTTTTACTTACATAAAATTTTTCGAAAAATTAAAAGATAATTTTTAAGGACGAAATTTTATTAAAATCTAGAAACTTCATTTATATTGTCATTTTTCTAACATTTTTATACTTAAGCGAGGATTTTCTTAAGATTTAGAAGTCCTTCGCATTTAATTAGAGGTTTCGTTTTTATAATTTACTTTTATTATATCGGATCCGGCTTAAATCGGTTCATTATTTTATATTTAAGAAAATATGTGATTAACTTGTGTGCTTGAACGTAACATACATATGTTTTTATCTCTTCATCATTATCTTTATTAGCTTCAGTTTCGCACATTGACTCAATTGCATCACGCCATTTCACTTTTCTTGTTTTCTACAATCATCCTCCCTCCAAGATTTACAGAATTCAGTCTGCTCAATGCAAATGTTGTATCCGTTGGCATGTGCTGTATATAGCTTACTTCTGACCACGACTTTCACCGAAAAATTTTTTTATTATTTATTCATTCAATTTTTACCGCTGCTGTTGATGCTGGGCTTGCTGAAGCTTTTGCTCTTGTTGCGGTAGTTGTTGTTGTTGTAATTATTGTTGAATGCTGTTTTATAAAAAATACACACACACACACCTACATAACGTACATGAAATACTTTTTGCATGAGACTCCATTGGGTTAAAAAATATAATGAAAAAACAAATTAAATGCAAAATCAACAAGAAATTTTTTAGCTGTCCAAACGCAAACACACCTACAATACACAATGTGGCAATTGATTGGCAAAATACCTGCCAAAGGGAGAAAGATGTCAGCAAACAGTGTGAAATTGTGCTACCGATTTGCTGCTCTGAGGGAACGGTACATTAGCGACACCGTTAATCGAGCTGCTGCACTGTAGACGTCGTTAAACATCAACAGCAACAACATCAACGCCAACCCAAAACGAAAATCTTTTCTAATTTGTGGGTAGTATTTAGTAATGCATAGTTTTTCACCTCTTCGCTGCCCGCGTTGCTTATGCAAATTAGCCAAAAAATAAAAAAAGGAGAAAAAAAAACTTTCTTTTAGTTTTAATTTAATTCGAATACTTAGACGAAAAAGCAACGGCCTGTCTGCTGATAAATAAAAACAGTAAAATGATCAGCGTGTGGGACAAAACGGCCATCGTCATCGCCATTGTTTGTCAGTATGGTCGGGGCTAATGACTTTCAAGACCACATTAATTTCCAAGCAAAATGAAAGTGAGAGCAGCGAACCATGTGGGCGAAAAGTTCTACTAAAATAACCATGAAAAGCCTTAAACTTGGTGTAAATGTTGTCTAGATAAACTAATTGAAATGTCATCACGACGCTTCGATATTTTAACACAGGCAGACTAGTGCGTGAAGAATCCTAGAATCTGAAAGGCATACCTCTTGAAGTCACTTGTGCGTATCGCACGGTGTCGGAAGACGCTGATCTGGTCATTGCAGGGATGATTCCACTTAGTGAGCTGTCCACGGAATCAAATGAGAGATACAGGGCCTCGCGGTTGAGTGCCCCTAGTCAACCCAAGAGAGGTAAACAGCGGCAGGAAGCAAGGCAGCGAATACTCTTGAAGTAATAAAGACCTACAAATACCGGCTGAATAAGATTTAAGACTCGAGCAGCACCTGACAGTACATAGGACGCCTTTTTAAGAAGAAACAAGGAACCGAACAACAGTTAACCCAAAATGATCGCAAGATGATGCTTGCTTGCTGATGAAACTCAATGCCTCCATCAGTGGAAAAGCGTGGAGGATGAGTTTAATGCGGAGTTAGCACAAGAAACCCAAGAGGTGATGCCACATTTGAGTTACAAACAAGGCTGCACACCGCTCCGGAACCGAAGCCCTGAAAACCGATTCGGTTCGGGTCTTTCGATGTGTCCGGACCATGAACCGAACCTTTTGCATTTTTGACCCCTCAAACCTGAACCCGAACCGCACTTATCAAAATATAAATGGTCCGGTTCATAATATTAAGGGGGTCTTCTACCTCTGCACAGCTTTTTTTGAGTGTTTTTTAAAAAAAATTCTGGAGGGAAAACCAAAAGAGCCTTTTCAAGTTGGTTTTTTTGATTTGTGTAATTAATTAATTAAATAAAAAACTAAAAAAAAAATGTTTGAATTCGAGGGCTTTTCAACAAGTTATCGGCCTGCCATTTATGGTATCAAAAAAAAGATGTAGAGGTGATAGCCCTGATTCCGCGACTCCAGGTTATTTGAAATGAAAACTGTAAATGACAACATTTTTTGAAAAATTGGCGGCAAATTAAAGAAACAAATTTGATATTTCAAGTTTTTTTTTATGTAGTTTAGTGTACAAAAAAATAGTAAAAAATGTTTTTCCTCTTGATTGAGGTATGGGCTAGAATAACATAAATTCTGCGTCAATTGCAACATGGCTGAACAAAATCGGTTTAGTAGAACTGGCGGAATCGTGGCTATCAGGTCGAAAAACGTGGTTTCGAGAAAAACGCGCTTAAAGTTTCAACCAAAGCAAAGTATAAAATACTACTTTTGCAAGAACATTGCACCACTAAAATGGATGTATCTGCTAAACTATTTCGAATATTTGAAAATGGTTGAAAGCGGATGAGGGAGAAAAAAAAAAATTTTCAAAGGTAGAAGACCCCCTTAAAGTTTTGAAGACTAGTAGTAGTAGTCTGGTAATTGGGTTAAAAAATCGAAAATTTTTTTTGCTTAATTTGAAAGTACAATGTCTTGAGAATATTTTAAAAATTTCAGACAGAAATTCGAAATATTTCGGGAGTTATAACGAGTTTCCTAGAGCGCCCGGAGTCCAACCTTTAAGGTTGTTGAAATTTAAACGCGTTTTTCTCAAAACATTGTTTTTCTGGTCGGCGGGTCCTAAATTTTTTTTTGAACCGATTGCTTTCAAATTTTAACAGGCTGTTCTACACACTTATAGTTCTCGTCGGAACTAACTTTTATTTTACAACCTTTTTTTTTATAAAAAAAAGTTTTTTTAAAATCCGCATTTTATTTTTTACCTTTAAATAAAATTTTTTTTTTTCGACCGAAAAAATGTTTATATTAAAATAATAAAATATTTTATTTTTGATAACAATAACCGCCCCAACAACCCCCGCCCCGCCCTGTTGTTTTTTTTGGTTCCCCCTCCACAAAGTAATAAACTATTAAATTTAACCAAATTAATTTTTTTATATTTTCAATATGTAAATAAAAAAAATAATAATTCATTTTTATTTTCTTATAAAAACCCACCCTAAAGAAATGATGAAAAAAGGGTAAGTTTCTTTTTGTTTTTGGTAATTTAAAAAAGTCTTTAGCAAGAAAGTTTTTGAGTGCAGTAGAAAGCAATAAATATTTATTAATTAAAAATCGATCCATGATGTTCAAGAGACATTTTCTAAAACTGTCCAAGAGAACATTCGAATATCGACCAATGGTTTCAAACTTTGAAAAGGTCTTAAAACCTGTACCAGAAATCATATGCACGAGCATTTTCCACACTTAAAGTGTGTTCTTTCCTATCTAAGAAGTTAAAAGCGATGAACAGAATCAGGGAGAAACAATGTCGAAACGGAAAAAAATCCGATATATCCCAAAAATAGGTCGATTCCAAACTTTCCCAAACCAAGTACGAATAGATTTTCCAATCCCGGAATTCTTGCATTGATAGAGCTCAAAATACGTGTATTCCAAAAACACGGACACATTCATTCCTCTGGTTTTAAATGTGATGATTATTCCAAAAAACTTCTCAAAAGAGAGAAGAGTCGTCATCCGATTGAGCATGGCGTCATTTCTTTGCAACCGAATGGCAAAATGCCTTAATCGATTCGAATTAAAAATGCATTATAAAACTATTTTTAAATTTTTTTGTCTAAGTGAACCGAGGTTCAAACCGAAAAATGGGGTTTAGGGTTTTCAGAGATCGGTTTGCGAACCGAACCCAAAGATGGCTCACGGGTTTGAATCCGTGCGGGAGGTCACTGAACATTATGTACCTGCAAGAGTTGTTGATTCTGCAAGAGTTTAATTCTAGTGTCTTAGGAAATAGTAAACGAAAGATGGAAGAATGCATTGTATTTGAAATGGATTACCTTTTCTTTGTCTACATTTGACTGTTCCTTTTTCTCAGATGTATAGTGATAGACACAAGTTCCGTCCGAGGCTTTAATTGATTTTTATGGCTTCGAAACAAACTCTTGTTTACACACTCCCAAAGCTGGTTTCAAGAGAGTTCAACGCTTTCTAGAAAACTATTTTTTTTTTAAATACTTCAGACCGACTAATTATGGGGCAGCCCTCGTAAAAAAAGAAGCAAAGCACAGTTTGGTAAACAACAATTAAGGACAACTGTTTGGTAAGCGTGTGGTTTTCTAAGAAAACATTTTCCTCTGAATGTGTGATTTATGCATAGAAATCACTGTACGGTTCGTGTGCATAAACATTTACACACACGCACACACTGTAGACGGTTTTTTTTTTTTTTTTTAGTTACTGGGGTTCGGTTTTCTGATGTAATCTTGGCTACTATGCGAGCCCGGCATTGTTTTGTGAGCGTTTAAGCATTTGGAAATGTGTTTACACTGCAGCCGTAAATAACAAAAACAACAACAACAACAACTACGTTCAACTGCGTCAAAATTCATTCATAAAAACTGTCGACACTTGGCCGACTACTTTTCGCATGAATGGCCGCTGGTCGTTGTCCGCTGGCACATGGATTGAACGCGATCGGCGCGTGAACCAACATAACTTGCTAGTAAAAAACAAAAAAAAAAACAAAAACGGATGTGCACTGCACTGCATTTACATTCAAAAACTTTAAGCACGATTGCCGTCCGGTGAAAATCGAAAATTTCATCTTGAAGATGCTCCACGATTCAATTTGGTGATTTTCTCTTGTGGATGCTGCACCCTTTTCGTTTTGCTGGTTACGAAATTATTTTAAGCGTTGTACACTTTTACCGCCATTGACGTCACATCGAGCATCGAAAGCTGATTAAATTGTAGTAGCAAATTGCTCATACGCCCCTTTGGCCAGCCGGGGCCATCATCATGATGATTCAGGTTATTTCATAAGTTGCACAGATCCGTTTGCTGAAGGGTGTCGGGTGTCATCCGTTGCATTCACCTTGAATTTGAAGAAGAAGTCAGCGACTGATGTTGACTTTTCCAACTGAGCGGCGGTGTTGCAGCTCGTGAATTTGGTTTTGACGCCAACCTCAACCCGAGCATTCCAAACGTCCCGTCCATCCATTCGTCTAACTCACATCTCTCATATCCGTTTTTGTTTGCTTTTCGTGTAATTTCTCTTTCATTTCACTTGAGCAATTGAAGCGCGTTTTGTTATTTGCACTTTTGCTGAGCTCAAATTGTTGACTAATGTGTCACAATTGCTAAGTCAGGCGGCAGCAGATGTTGCTGTTTTTGTACCCATTAGTGATAGAAAGGGTATACCAAGTTTGTGCAGATCTATGGAACAGATACAGCTGCAGTAATACTATTAGAGCCATAACCATCACAGGCCCATAATGCATGGCCAACTATTTTTTTTTACTGTAAAATAACTCTTCGTCAGGCTGTACAGACGTATAAACAATTGTTCCTTAATATTGGAAATAAACAACAAAAAATTTTAGGATTTGTTTTTCTCAACAGTCAATAATTTATAAAGGTAAATCAGTATATAAACTTCTATAGACATTTTCTAATAACTTTTTCAGTTAACGTGGAGCTAGGAGCTTGGGGAACTTTCCTGACGAGGGCTTGCCCACCGCTGCTTTAAAGGACTAACTGAAAAAGTACCTTTTAAGTACCTTATGACGAAAATCGTCCACTAATTTGGCGGGGCCTATCTCAGTGGATAGTTTTTTGTCACATTACAAATTCACCATAATTCCATTCAATAAATTTGATAACTAAACATTTTTTTAAATCTTAATAAAATCGAACATTAACCATTATAAGAGACGCAGAGGGAACAGCGACAGCAACGCGACCCATGAATGAGAGAATAAAAAAATCCGATTTGCGCAGGTCCGTTATACGTGACGTTATTAAGGATACAGGACCAACGGTTTAGATTGCGTACACTCAGGAAAAAAATAATGAACTTTGACCTTGAATCAAGTACAAACGGTGTCAATAGTACGGTAAGTACGAACATACTTGGTTCAAGTGCAAGGTTTAATCCCGAAATACTTGATTCTAGACCGTTCCAAAATATATTAAGTACATTTCAAATTATATGAAGATCTTTTTGATCATATTTTTGGGTCGAAAAAGTCTTAAGTCCATCCCTATTATACAAATAAATACAAAATATGTTTTCTTGAAGTTTAATAAATTTTTAATTATTTCCCAAAACATTCATGAAACCAAATAAGTGTACATAAAATAGATACAAAATGTTCTTGGCTTAGGCCCATTAAATTCTTAAGCTGTTTCTTATTTGTGATTGAAACAATGGCTGCTTTGAGCTATTTAAAGTTCACGAAGTTATCTACTATCCCTCCACAAGTAAATTGATAGAACCAGTTGGGAAGTTTAAGTACAGATTCGTGCTGAAATATTTCGCATTTTCCATTGCATACTTTTTAGGCTTGGCTTTTCAAGTTAATTTTGTAATTAATCTTAGAAATTTTGTACTTAAATTAAGAAAGCGTTTTCTATCATTTTTTGACTCACTGTAAGAACGAAAAGTCTTGATTTAAGAATGATTTGTTCTCATTGAAATAAAATTAACGGTCGTTATTGGACCCAAGAATGTTTCATACTTAATTTAAGTACACCCAAGAACAAAATATACTTGCAATTTTAAGCACAACACGGCTTAAATTCCATCCTGATCGTACTAGAATTCTGCCTGTCGTTTTTTTCTGAGTGTACATCCTTTGACAAAGCTATTAAAACCAGGGACGCAAGCTGGTTGTGAACCTAACCGAACCACGTATTTGTGCTATTCATCCGAACCGCGAACAGAACCGACGAGGATTGGGTAGAAATAAAACAATTCGATTTTTTTTATTTGTTAGACGAGTGGCGTAAAAGCACTTACTGTAAAGAAAAAAATTAAAAAATTTGTTAATTTTAAAAAGTCATATATATAACGTCCTTTCAAAGCAGTAGCAAGCTGTCTGGTAGCATCAGTGGCAGGAGGAATCCAGATAAGATGTTCTAGAGTTTCTTCCTAAGTATTTTAATATTCTTTGAACCAATCTGTTCATCTGTTCTTTCTCGAAAATTTATTGGGATAATTTATAATTACGTCTTAGACACAGAATATTGACAAAGTTTCTCCCTCTTTATCTTGCTTTAATTAGGGCACACTTTATTTGCTATTCAGCTTTTGTAGAAAAATTGGATTGGACTTTCATAGGTAGGGGCTGCATTCCACATCGAACCAGCACTTATTCCCACACGACTTGCATCCCTCATCAAAACACCTACAGGGTATTCAGTAGTCGACTGCAGTGCTCTTACTGTTTTTTTTAAATTGTATTTTTATGATTATTGAGACAAAGCACAGGACGTGCTTATCATTAAATTTCTCTCATGACCAACAGAATGTGGCTACACGATGAATTTGTGTATCCTAGCCACCTAATTGCATAATTTGTGAACAAAATCACAAATTATGTTGCATAACAACAACAACAACAAACTATAAAGTCACGAAAATGAAAAGTAATTTCAAGGCGATAAACAAAAACTGCCCACTGGCCTCTGCCTGCCCCTGCTTACCCTTCAACACAGCCAAAACGAAGATGACACACAGAGACGAGGGGGCCAAAAAAAAATAACAGTAGTATGAAAATATAATACACACAACTTTCATTTCTTGTGGCTAAAAAGAAAAAAAAAAAAACAAAAGCGTCAAAAAATTAACAAAAGCAGAAGAATATGGCACACATATAAGGGCAGCAGCCTAAGCGTGAGGAGGGGGCCGGGGGGTAAGCTGCGTAGCACCTGTTAACCACCTCATGTGTTGTAATCTGTGAAGCTTCCAGCAACCATACATAGAACCAAACAAAAGGCCGGTGCCAGTGTGCGTGTAAGAGTGGAGTCTGCTGAGACAGAGAGAGAGAGAGAGAGCGCGCACAGACAACCTTGGCGCTGATGCGCCTGCTCTCTTGAGCCAACTTTCTCGCGCTCATCAGGCAGGCCCTGCGCAGTCACCGTCAGCTGCGACGTCGCCATTGACTTTCTTTGATGCGGAAGCAGACCGAAGCTCGCCTAATGCGTCTTCTAAGCTTTGATGATGCTGCCCACTGCCGTGGCTGAGCGTGAGAGCGCTTACGCTCTCTTGTAGGGAGCTTGATGCCCTCTCATTATTTGTGGGATGTGCTTGCTGCCGGCGCCGCCGCTGCTTCGGTCGCAACTTTTTACATAATTTTACGTTAGCGTTGGAAACTCTTTAAAAACAGCCTGACAGCATCGAAAAATTATCAAACCGCAGCTTGTTCCATTCGAATGAACACACCAGTGATTTCGGTGGTGCTCCAGGAATTCAGTTTAGTTCAAAAACAAAATACAACCATGAAGTTCTTCATTGTCAGCGCATGTGTCCTGCTCTTGGCAGCGGGCATCTCGGCCGATCCTGTCAAGGCCAACGAGGAACAGTCGGGTGCATTTGCCAAATGCCTGGAGACTGATTCCATTTCGTGTCTACAACTCACGGTACGGATTAAAGCCAACAAAAAAAAATAAAGGATTAAAGTGTGAAAAGTGTCTAAGAGACCCAGGCCAAAAGCCAAAAAAAAAAAAGAAAGTGAAAGTGAAGTGCCCAAAAAAATAAGAAACCACAAAACTCAAGAAAATGAATTAAAGAACATTTCCCGCTTGGATTATTATGTGCTAATTTGTGCCCCCTCTTTCTCTGCAGCTCTTCCGCAAGGCCAAGTCCATCTTTGATAATCCACAAATCGAAATCTTTGGCGGTGTCTCACTGATCAAGGCCAATGAGGGACGTCAGGGCAAATCTCTGGATAACTCTCTGGCCGTTGAGGCTGCACCCAGTGTGGAGGCCCGCACCGCTGAAATGGGCAACTATTTCATGGACAATGCCAAGAGCTTCTTTGCCGAACGCTCCCTGAACTTCAACTTTGCCAATGCCGCTCGCAGTGTGGCCCGTGCCATTCCCGATGACATCAAGGCCGATTTGCGTGAATTGGTGGTGGAGTCACGTACCCGCAAGAAGAAGCTGCTGAAGAAATTCCTGCCCATTCTGTTGGGAGTTGGCGCTAAGATTGCCCTTCTGGGTGTGGGCTCCATCTTTGGTCTGCTGTTCCTGGCCAAGAAGGCTTTGGTTGTGTCAGTGATTGCCTTCTTTATGGCTCTGGCTGCCGGTGCCTCAAGCGGTCTCAGCCGTCTGGGCGGATCTGGCGGCGGCGGTGCCGGTGGTCTGTTGGGCGGTCTGGGCGGCCTCTTCGGTGGCAAGAACTCCGGCTCTTCGGCTGCCAGCACAGGTGGTTGGTCCTCGGGCAGCGGTGGCTCCAGCGGTGGCTGGTCCTCGGGCGGTAGCAGCTCCGGCTGGGATACGCACGGTGCCTACAGCTCACCGGTGGCCCAGACCATTGCCTATCAGGGTTACAAGCAGGCCAGGCGGTAAGCCAGCCCAGCACAGTCTAATGAAGGACGAAGGAGAGAGAAAACATTCGCTAAAATGATGACCAGTTAATTAATGTCTATATTTATATTTATTTATAAATTATTTATTTTAATTTATTTACTTGAGAACGAGAATCGAGAGATTGGTGGCTGCTGCTCGCCAGCAACCCCAACAAAAAGTGCCTTTCCATAAGTAACTCTCCACCCACAACAACAACAACAACAACTACAACTACACACCATATACCATATACCACACCCCACTACTCATCTATCTTTCTCTATGTCTAACTCTATCTCTACATTTTCACCCACTATTTCTGTCTCACCAAACGATTCCTGGGCTAAGCCTTTGATTTATGAACACCAAATGTTTGTTTGCAACTAGTCGCGCCCATTAATCAAAGGCAGTCCCCCTACCCATCTCCTCTCAAACTGTAACTATCTTTCATCTGTAACTGTCTATCTATATCTACACTTGTCTATCTATCTGTATCTGTATCTCTATTTCTTTTCTCACTGTGAACCGTGTTTAACTGATATAAACTCAAACAAATGCTGCAAAATCAAAGAATCAAATAATAATTCAAACATGTACAAAAAAAAAAAACCAAACACAACTTTTCCTTTTCAATTTGCATCATTTAAACATCACTCATACGCCTCATTGTCTGGCCTTGCGAATTTGCATTTGTATGGCCCTTTGGGGTAACTTTCATTTCATTTCATTCTTTTATTCTGGTTTTGGTTCGTTTTGTTTGTTATCAGACAAACAAATCGAAGCCAGAAAAGGTTTTCTAAAATTTCACCCACTTATTTCTACATCTTCTGCTTCCCCTTCTTCTTCTTCATTTTCACTGCACTTTCTTCTGTTGTCTCTCTCACTCCAGAATACAACAAAAGCAATTTGCTAAAAAATAAAATAAACATTTAGCTACGCGCATTTTGGCTCATTGAAAGCGGCTGGCTGAGGGGAAGACAACAATGGCCACTTAGGTACAAGGCATTTGCACCTGCAACAGTTGCCGCCGCGGTGCTTAGCACCTCAATTGGAAGAAAGTTCGGCAAAAGGCTTGGCAATTTGGGCCTAAATAACTGCAGTTGCCCGCAACGGCACTTGACTGCCGTTTCTGCCGTTGCTGCCGATGGGTGCTTTACTTATGAATATGACCCAGTTACCAGGATGCTGTGCGTCGGCATGCCGTTGGCTTTCTTCAGACATACGTCAGCAATTAATGTGTCGCCGTCTTGCCTTTTTAAGCATTTTCTATGCTCATTTGGGCCGAAGCGTCGCGACGCGTCGCTACGTTTTGTTGTCTGATTTGTTTAGCATCTAGCATTCAGTTTTTTTTGCTGCCGTTTATAGCACTATTTCTGTATTGTTTGTCGGTACTTGAATGACCGACCGACCGACTGACTGGCTGACTGACTGATGAGAGAGCATGACTCCGTGGCTTGTACTTTTTTCGGTTGTTTGTTAAGTGAAATTTCTAAATAGTGGCCCATTGATGTTGTCACGCTTAAAATCAATTGTTAATGCTCAAACAAAACAATGCCAATGGGTAAAACAGAGTCATTCCCCAAATGTCAATCACATTCCACAAAAATATCGTTATAGAAATGACCGCTGCTGGAAAATGAAAGTGCCGTGAATTGTTGTTTTTGTTGTGTCTTGTTATTTACTTGACTTGGTTAGCACTTAAGAAATTTTATCACTTATCACACTTTTTAACAGTGTACTTCATGGCAAATATCTTGATGAGTTTGAAAGCTGCTATTTTTAAGTTCTTGGCCCCAACGCAAGAAACGTTGGAAAAGGTCATTATAAGCTGATCAAATATATGAATTTGTGGTCCAAGTTGAACCCGAATTTCAAATCAATAGCCTACAAAACTAGAAAGTTGGTGCAGGTCGGCCTGATCAGCTATATAAAGTAGTGGTCCAAAACTAATCAAAATTTAGTGACTTGCTTAAGAAGCTAATAGGACGTGTATAAAACGAATTTCAGTTCAGTAGCTTAACCCTGGAATCAATTCGGTGGTTGAATCGTCCAGCAATGACCTTCCAGGTTTAAAAAATAATAAAGTTTGGCGCAATTTTTCCCCACCGGATATATTCCAGCTTTATGAAATATTGGTTCAAAACGTGCGAATTGTAAAAAGTCATTTTTGGGATCAAATATCTAACTAATTTGAGTTTATGACAAACAAAAGTCGAAAAAATCATTACGAGCAAGAAGCTCTACATTTTAAGTTGGTCGGAAAGTAGTGTCCGATTATTTGAATAGATGTCTTAGGGCCGAACACCTAGGTACCGTTTGAAAGCTTAATGTTTAATCTATCTATCGATAAACCGAACATTGTTAACATACTAAAAAACATTTTATTGTACCTTTCGACACACGAAGGCAATAACAAGACAATTTTTTGGCATAAATTCGAAAAATGTAGTTACACAATTGTAACTTGGCACATTAGATAGCCACTAAATGCATATTAATAAGAGAAACTTTTTGAGCAATCCGTCTAAGCCCAAATTTTAATTGCTGCTGCATGTAAGAAACATTTATTTAAATTTAAAGCACAAAGGATTTTGTTGTTTTAGTTAATTTCATTTGCGTTCTCAGTACTTACACTTTGCTGCTTGATAGACAGACTGTTTTCGGCTTGGAAGAGAATAAACTGGCTTACTTAAAGTAAAAACAGTAGTTCGAAATGCTGAGTGTAAAAAGTAAATTTGAAAATGATCAGGGTCTTGAAGCTAGAATTACTTCAATAAAAGATAGCAAAGACTGTTGGAAGATAGTCAGAAAACTCAAAAAAAATTGTCCTGTACATTGAGAACAAATATTGGGTTAGCCCTGCAACACTTCAGCAAATGATTAAAAGACTTTAGATATTCTGCACATTGTGGGGCATGGAAATCAACAAAACGAAGTCTGAGATTAGGGGGTTCCGAAAAGGAGGTACAGCAGAAGAGGAACTTATGGCATTCTATGGAGGAATGTTTTACAGAGGTGGCAATTATATGTAGAAAAAATATCATATAGGCAGATTTTTAGAAATAATAACAAGTATAAGTTTCTTCTTTTTCAGTATTGTAAGTAATGTAAGAATAATTGTATGAGAATATTTGTAAATGTTGTAAGACCGTTTTATATCTTAGATGAATCAATAATCTGGAAGCAGCAATCAATAAATTATATATGAATAAACAAATATATATCTATCTTGCAGATTGAGATGCAAATATTAATAATAATAAAATATCTAAATATTTATCAATGAACTGCAAATATCAAGAGAATGTGATTAAATTTATAATAACACATTTTGGCTGAATTCGCATAACGGTAGATAACAAACCGGACACTGACAAAAAATGTAACATTATAAAACAAAGTCTTTTTTAGTATTTACATTCTTCATATGCCTTTAATTTTTATGATTAACATTATTTTTATAAATGAACGTAGTTAAATTAACCATACCTCAAAAGGTAAAAAGGGTATGCTAAGTTTGTGCAGGCAAAACGAAGCATCAACAGACGAGTCGATTTAATCCTGACCGTGTGTCCGTTCGTCCTCGGAAACTATAAGAGCAAGAGCAACGAAATTTTCAGTGTAGACTTGTATTGTCAGTACGAAGATCAAGTTTGCTTCAAGATTTTGCTAAGCCCTCGCATTAGATAACTCCTACAATTTTAAGTATATCAAGCCCCATGTTCAAATGTAGCTTACGAAAGCTAGTATGGCATTGACAGCCTTTAAAATCAGAAGACCGCGTAAAGTTCGTGTAGATTTAAAAATTTTATATTTTTGTTTTATTTGCCGCCTCAAAGCATGCCTTAAAATTTCACTCGTCATTTGAAGCTCGGCTTAAAGCCAAGCAAGTGTAAGCTTTGTGTTAAGCTCGTTCTCCAGCTTTTTTACAGAAAGCTTAATGTTTGAGCGCTGCAATTTTGATTAAAGTTTTGCTGGTTTTAAATTAGGCAACAGTTTTGTGTGCGAGCTCAAATGAAGTAGCTTTATGTAGCCTACTTTCAGGACCAGAACCAGAGTTACGTTTTTTAAGTTAAACCTTACGACAAAGTTTGCTTTTAAAATGTATGAGTGCTTTTATATTCACAAAGTTATTTTGTTTGAAAAAAAAATTTATATTATCTTGAAGAGTGCAAAAATTAAGGGTACAAAATTTTATAAAAATTTTATTTTCCTTAAAGAAAGACATTCATAAAGGAAATCATTTTAATAAGTTGCTAAGTGTTTCTCACTGGCATCAAAAAAATATTATTATTGTAATTTTTTTGACAATTAAAAAATACAACTGAAGCTAACAGTTGTCAGTCTCAGCGCCGACATGTGAACCCTTAAACAAGAACTCTGTTTGTTAACATGTGAATATGTGGGTCTCCGGAAAGAAATATGCCCTTATCCATAAATCATTTTGTTATATAATTTTATTAGATATCTTGTTTTTTTGTCAAGATTTTCCGGAGGTTTATAATTAATGATTATATGTTAATATGTTTCGTATATTTTGTGAAAAAGTCTAAGGCACCATTTTTGTCTGTTTTTTAGGATTATTATTATTTTTTTTTATTATTTCATAATATAAAATAATAAATAGTCATTGTTGAAAATGGGAGTTTGAGTCCCGCCTTTGAACATTTAGAGCCGAGTGCTCTATCATTTATGGCCTGATTTTTGAAGGTGTTAAAGGTGAAAATATCCCCCTGACCGTCTACTAGTCTTTCTAATTACTAATGCTTAGTTAGAAAACCAAATAGAAAGTTTTGACCGAATATTGAGATTTCTGACCCACTGTGCATAGAATGAAAACTAAGTTTAATTTAATATATCATCCAAATATAATAAATTTTTTTCAGTGAGGTGAATCCCCTTTTCTTATACCTGGGATAAAAAACCAGAAGTTTTCACATAAGGTCCCCGGCCATATTGGTGCCATTGGTATGGTCAAACTCTCGATATGCTTTTCATTAACCAAACTGCCTTTATGCCTTTGCCACAGCGTGTTCGTATGCCACAATCTTTGCAGTTGCAGTTGCTGCGGTTGTGGCTTTAATCTGCGCCCACCTTGCTCGCTTGTTTTCCGGTTTGCGGTAGGCACTTGCCTTGGGTCAATGCACACTTTACGGATTTGGCTTGCCACAAGCTGACCATTTCACTGTGCAGAGCAGAGTCCGGCCGGCAGGTACCATGTGTGAAAGTGTTGCAATAGACACGAGTTTGTCTATATAATGTCAGTTCATAATTTAATATGGCCAAACGTGTTGGCCAGGCTTGACATTGAATAATACTATCGCAGAGCCATAGATCTGGGCCTGGGCCGAAAGCAGTAAAAGTGTCATATGCATCAACCGGCATCGGCAGATGTGTGAAAGTTGTCAGTTTGCCACTTTTATTGTCAACATATTAACGGGCGAGGGAACCAAAAACCGAAAACCAACCAACCAGCCAGCCAACGAGCCACGATGATGACCAACTTGCTTAACGATTACAAAGAGGCCGCTTGAACAAAAGAACAAAATGTTGACAATAACGAAAGTGAAATGCCAGTTTGGTTGATCATAATTATGATAATGACAAATTTTTATTATTATTTTTTTTTTCGCAATGAAATGAAATTGAAATGCTTTGAAAGTGAAACCCAAGCAATTAAAGGCAGTGCAGAGCTCTCAGTGAAGTGGGCAAGTGCCACGCCCTGCTTTCGTTTCGGAACTTTTGGCATCTTGGAGGATTACACAATTTGGGGCGTGGCTGGATATTTGCATTTCATGGTTCGGTCTGGCTTAAAACTTTAAGAAAGAAAGACAGAAAAAAGAGAAAAAACCCAAAATCAAAAGTGATTATGAAGTGGAAACTCTCACTTTTACGATTATTTTTCTTATGGCTTTCGGTCTTCATCAGCAGCAGCATCTTTGCTGTCGTCTCCATTGTTATTGCCTCGTCTGTCCCATAATGATTAGACTTTCGTTAGAAAAGCCAGCATAAAACTCAACTTTTATGCTCATTTTTTGTTTGCTGATTGGCCGCGGATTCGTGTCACGAAAGTATGTGATTTGGAGCAACTCTAAATATCCCAATTAGAAGTTATTTGTAGGGCCCAGAAATCAGGCCTTTCTTTGGCAGTTGAATCGAAATGGAAATCGAATTAGTTGCCCATCGAAGCGCAGTTGTCGCTATGGCTATAAGCGGCTGATTCGTTCATTCAGAGATTCAAGAAAAATGCCGGGCCCAAACAATTACTTAAAGTCAAATTGTGATTTGACTTTTGACTGCCACGAGCCAGGCTGTAGCTGCTGCAGCTGCTGCATTGTGGCTTTGGAATTTCTACACTGATAGAAAAAAGGCAATGTAAATAATTTTATATTTATATATCACAGCAAAGAAGAAAAGGGAAAGAGAAGAAATTGACACAAATGGGTCATTCTTATTCAAATCGAACAGTCTGAAAATTTTTGATTTTATTAAAAAAAGAGCGTAAGTTGAAGTCGGCCCTGCTCGACTTCATATACCGTACTCGTTAAGGTTGCCATTGTGAGATATGAGGAATTTTCGACGGGGGCGGTAACTCTTCAATCGTTCATCTGATCGAAAAATGATGTATGGCGGATCGATAGACATGATTATTTTCTGAAGGTTCGAACAATCAATTTTTCAAAATTGAGATATGAGTTTTTTCATATTGCGGGGGGGGGCGTGGCGAAATTTTGAAACATCTGAAAATAGCGTTTTAGTCTTACGAGACGACGACGGACACAGACAGACAGACAGACGGACAGACGGACAGACGGACAGACGGGACATGTCTTATCGACTCCGGCTATTGATGCTGATCAGAATATATATACTTATTGGAGATCTTCCTTTGCCTGTTACATACATTTGCACGAACTTAATATACCTTTTAAATCACTGAGTAACGTAAAAAATTGACCTTAAAGATACTTTCTTAGTAAATCACGGTTTTTTTCGTTTACCGATCGGTCCTAATGGGGCAGCTCAAAAATACTAAAGTTTTCTTATTTTGTAAATTTCTATCCAGACTCTGTTTACGCACAAAATCTGACTAATTTATATCAAGACTTTAAAGTTGACGCTTTACGTTGGAACAAATAAAAAATTTTTGCCTTAATAGAACTAGTTTCTGTCCCATTTCAATTTTTTTTTTTCTTTTTCCCAAATTAAATGAGAATTTTGTTCTCAGATTTGAAAATGCACAATATAGTCAGCTGATTTTTTTAACGTTTATACTTGAATTTCTTCAGTTTAAGTACGCAAATCTTCATTTTTTTCTGAGTATATGAACAAATAAATCTCTGAGGTGGTAAGATCTAGAGGCATGTGCAGCACTTCATACAGTTTGTGTGGCGCTGTATTTTAAAATACTTAGTTATCTAAAATGGATGGGGGATGGGGAGATGTGGGTTCAGTGATCTGGGATAAGGGATGTGGGATCTTGGATCAGTCTGCGATGGATCAGATAAAATTGATCTAGGATCCGGGATTTAGAATCTTGAATCCGAGAGCAGGGAACTGGGATTGGGGCTCTAGAAACAGGGATATGGGATCAAGGGACGGAAGGGACGGAATTTGGAACAAGAATCTGAATAATTGGGTTAAAACTGACACTACACGCAGGACATGGAGGATCTGCCTGATCGACCTGGGATCAGGATAAGGGATATGGGCTCAGGGATAAGGGATAGTATCTGGGACTGAAGCATACACTATTTTCCAACACTGTTTTATATAAAATAATAATAATGAAATAATTTTATATTCCATGGGAAGGACGTATTTTGATCGATTTATCTTCGGAACGTCGAAGCTTTTTACGTGCAATGTTTGTAACGTATAGGAAGCATCCCCGACCCCAAACCTATATATTTGTCTTGCGGTCGGGCCGTCGGTCCGTCTGTCCGTACCGTCTGATTTTTATGCTATCTCCTCCCTCAGTTTTAAAGCTATCTTGACCAAACTTTGCAAAAAGTCTTTAAATACCCATCCCCTGCACATTTGTCGGAATCGGTCGGATCGGATGACTATATCATATAGCTGCCATAGGAACGGTCCGATCAAATAGTTCTGTGAGAAAAACTTCTTTGTTTTCTATTCGTAGCATCCCCAATATTGGTATTATTAGTTTTGCTTTCAACAATGTAAAAATTTGTCAAAATCGGATGACTATATTATATAGCTCCCATTGAAACGGTCGGTCAAAAACTACTTCTAGTGAGAAAAACTTTTTTGTTTTCTATCGTAGCGTTCCCAATCTTGGTATATATTAGTTTTATATGCTTTCACATAATTTTAAAAAAATTTATCAAAATCGGATGACTTTAGCATATAGCTGCCATAGGACCGATCTGTCGGAAAATGTGTTTTACTAAGAAAAGTTTTTTTTTTTATGGTATACAATTTTTTTATTATCAATGATATAAAAATTTCAAATATCTGATTTTTATATCCTATATAATTTTACCTGTTAAACAGTTGGAGTAAAGTCGTGTATTAAAACTTCGGACAGTCGTAAGTTCTTAATTATATTAACACAATTTTAATTTTAATTAATTAAATGAATAATATTATGTAGTACATCGACGCTTCCACTAAGAGTTATATAAATGTAAACACTCTGATGCAATTCAATGTTAAAAAGTGTTCAATCTGATTAAAAATAGTTGAATTAACTTTTTTTTTTTTTCTTTAAGTGTACCATACTGCTATCTTATGCTGCAGTCAGCCAAACGAGTTACCAAAGAAAGTGCCCGGCTCAAGCGAGGGTGATGGGTGTGCGAGGCCGCTGCTCGACTTTGGCTGTTTATTTAATGCTGGCTATATCCGTTTTTAGTTCGATTTATGCCTTTTGATAATGCAAACAAACACAACCACAAGCCAAGCCAAGCTAAAACCAACCGCACGTGTGCCGAGCGGTAGAGGGTGCGGGTGCAGACGACTCCAGTCGAGTCATTCAGTAACATATCGATACCAAATGACGAGCAGAGACTGGGCGGCTGCGGCTGCGACTGCCGTAGGTGAGGCGAAAAATAAATCGGAAAGATTAAAGCCAAAAAATACAAAAAAAAACCAAAAGTTTCACTTTCTCAACGGTTTACAGTTACTTATAAATATGGAAGCTTTCGGCCAGCAAAGTTATTGCTCTTTGGCCCCAAGGATGAATGACAGGCAGATAGGGAAAAGGAAGAGACTGAACTGGTTGGTAACTGGCTTTTAAAGTCCAGAGAGAAAATTTAGCTATGGTGTATGAGGAGCCATACAGTGTACAGTGTGTAGCAAAATTTTCAGCTATATAAGTGTGCTTCAGTTAGTCGGGATTTACACCATGAAGCAAACTTCATGAAGTTTCCTAGTAGGCGTGAAATTTAGAGGAAATCTTTCAGACCTTTTTAACGAAGAGTAAAGAAATACATATAAATCTCTCGCCTACTAGTAAAACTCCATGAAGTTTGCTTCATCATGTAAATCCCGTCTTAGTCTTTAAGGCCTGTTCTTATATCCAAGAATCGATTAGAGAATTTTATTAAAATAATAAAATTTAAATTTGTTTGCCGAATAACACAATTGGTTTTTGGAAACTGGATCTTTTACCATTTCCAATTCCGCATAATTTGATCGGAATTGAAAACTGGAACAGGCCTGTTTATCTAAATTGATCTAACTTTCTTAGTTGATCTAGCTTTCTAAGGTTACTTATATATCTTTGGACCAATGATATATCAATTGGGCATACAAACTATGTCGGTCATGATTGCTGAGAAAGCAATCTCTAAACAAGATGGAACTTATAATGTTGAGATCTGGGGTGTACTTAAATAAAGTATTAATAATTTTTTAAATTTCAAAAACAACCGTTAAAAAATTAATAGGTTATCAAAATTATGAAGGTACATGGGTCACTTTTTTGTATGATATGCTCTTAAACCTAATTTCGAGTCAATCGAATGAAAAATCACTGTTTTCATACAAAATTTATCGAAAATTTTGACAAATCGGAAAAACAAAAGTCCTTATATTTCGGACCCCCAGGTCCTTAGTGAATTTAATATATTCCTAAATCGATCTAAAATGAATTATATAGAAATTAAAAAAATTTTACTCGAAATTGGATTTATCATACTTTTTAAAGCACAAATATATAGTTTAATTTTGCAAATGCAGCGTAATTTAATTACAAAATGATACATCATTAATCCTAATTCAACTAATTTAAACGCATTGCGTCTACGCCCAGTCAGCCATGTGTTGTCAACTGATTACATTTCAATTTCACACACACCCGTCAATAGACAATCTGATAATGGCCCTCAGCTGTCAGAGCTCTATGTGAGATGTCACTAGCGCACAGTGGGTCGCTTTACTATTTGAACTCGTATTAATTCAAATTTGAAATTTCAAAAACCCGCCAAAATTGATTAATATATCGATAACTAATAAATTTCTGGACTTTTCAGCATTTTTTTTGAACGAACGTTTGGCTGGGAGACTAAAACGAGAAAAATTTTAATTTTGATTTCTTATGACAGCTTTTTGTGTAACGGAGATTAATTTGCACATACAGGGATGTGGAATCAGGTATCTGAAATCAGGGATCTGAAATCAGGGATCTGAGATCAGGGTTGAGGGATCTGGGATGGATCTCGGATCAGTGATCTGGGATAAGGGAACTGAGATCAAGTATCTGGAATCATTAATTAGGGATCTGGGATCTGGTTTTTGGGGTCAGGGATCTATGATGGACTCTGGATCTGTGATCTAGGATAAGGGAACTGGTATTAGGATCAGGGGTCTGGGATGGATCTCGGATCTGGGATACGAGATCATTGATTAGGAATCTGGTTTTTGGGGTCAGGGATCTGGGATGGATCTCGGATCTGTGATATAGTATAAGGGAACTGGGATCAGGTATCTGGGGTCAGGGATCTGGGATGGATCTCGGATCTGTGATCTAGTATAAGGGAACTGGGATCAGGTATCTGGGGTCAGGGATCTGGGATGGATCTCGGATCTGTGATCTAGGATCTGGGATCATTAATTAGGAATTTGGGATATGGTTTTTGGAGTCAGGCATCTGGGATCTGCGATGGATCTGTGATCTGGGATAAGGGAACTGGGATCTGCGATCTGGGATCAGGGGCCTGGGATCATTGATTAGGTATCTGGTTTTTGGGGTCTGGGATCTGGGACTGGTACAAGTACACTATTTAATATAAAATAATAATTATAAAATATCTATGCAAGAACTCGTATTTTGATTCTGATCTTTCTTCGTAAAGAGCTTCGCTCGTACCGTGTGTTCCACATTACACATTCCTTTTTTATACACTTGAAAAGGGTATATTAATTTTGTCCCAGAAGTTTGTAACGCATAGAAAGATTCATTTCCGACCACATAAACTATATATATTCTTGATCAGGACGACGAGCTGAGTTCAATTCCGTCTGTCCGTCCGTCTGTCCGTCCGTCCGTCCGTCTGTCCGTCTGTCCGTCTGTCTGTTTCTACGCGAACAGTCTCTCAGTTTTAAAGCTATCGAGCTGAAATTTTGCACAGAGTCTTCTTTTTACTGCACGCAACTAATATGTCGGAACCGGCCGGATCGGATGACTATATCATATAGCTGCCATAGGAACGATCGGTCTAGGAACCAGTTCTAGTTAGAAAAACTTTTTTGTTTTCCATCGTAGCGTCACCAAACTTGGTATATGTTAGTTTTATATGCTTTCACATAATACAGGAAAAATTTATCAAAATCGGATGACTATATCATATAGCTGTCATATAAACGGTAAGTCTAAAAACTAGTTCTAGTGAGAAAAACTTTTTTGTTTTCCATCGTAGCATCACCAATCTTGGTATATTTATTTTTTTTTTTTTTCCTTAATTTGGGAAAATTTTTTTTTATTTTTTTAACATATATTTTTTATTTTTATTTTTTTTTTTTTTAAAAAAACTAGATTCAGTGAGAAAAACTTTTTCTTCCATCGCGTCACTAATCTTGGTATATATTAGTTTATATGCTTCCACATCAATTTGAAAAATTGATCAAAATCGGATGACTATAGCATATAGCTGCCATAGGACCGATCGGTCGGAAAATTATTTTACTAAGAAATTTTTTAAATTTTTGTTATCAGTGATTTTAAAATTTTGAATATCTGAAAGCTATATCTATATATATTTTACGGGTTAAATCAGTTGCCGAGTATTAAACTTCGGTCGAAGTTAGGTTTGCTTTGTTTTATAATTAGTCTTAATATTTCATTAGGCTTTAAGCCCTTAATTTTATCATTTTTCTCCCGCCCTTTTGAGTTGTTAGAAATTGGCTGAATCGGTGTGGAGCCAGACGAATTTTTGGTTTGATTTGTAAAACGGATCATTGTGAATACATGAGTTCAAAATTAGCTGCCAGTTTATGCCTATGCCCAAGCCATATCGACGATGCAGCATGATGAATCGCCCAAAATACAGAGAGAAAGAGATTCAACAGCTGGCCAAGAAACTTAGAACCAGAAGAAATAAAC